>JAEIHY010018620.1:0-11792 GCA_018904565.1 Drosophila tsacasi
GCAATCGGACGAAAGTGACGAGAAGGTCTTGCTGGGACAGAGAACTTCAATAGATTAAGGGTATAGGACAAAAAAATATGACTATTAATCAATTTAAACAGGAACATCACTCCGTGGCAGGTCCGACAATCCTTAAGATTTTAAAATCTCATAATGGAGACAATCCTTCTAATCCAGCCTTTTGAAGATTCTACCAGCTCTCCGGAAAATGAAAATCAATTATATTTTCCTTTTTGACATAATCTTTATGCTTAACAATTTATTTTAACACAAGTTTATAGTATTTTACACAACTTTCATCGTATTACAAAATGTCTTACACTTATAATTAAAATCTAAATTAGCTAGATGACGAGTTTTGTTTTCTTTTTTGTCCAAGTTATCGGTTTTCTGTTATTGTGTTTTCCTTTCAGTAGTTGCCAGTTTATGAAACATAAATGGGTTATCCGTGTTCATGCCTCATCCTTTAGCTCGTTCATATGTAAGTATGGCTCTACATAATCATATATCATATGTATAGCAGTGACATCTATTTAACTCGCATATCGTATGCCTATGCTGCATTCAAACAAAATAGTAAACGTATTTTACAAGACGAAAGGTGTAAAAAAATAAAAAGATTGATTAAGATAGATTAAAATATTAAATGAAGTCTCTCTCTGTTCTTAAAAATCTCAATTCACAAAAGTAAACGTCAGGAATCAACGAGCGATATGAAAAAAATCATAAAGAGTGCGAAAGTGGCCTTTGTTTTTAGAAAATAGTTGGCCTCCGCTTAGGTTGAGTAGTCGACGGCTCCGCTGCCATTCTGTTGCATTCGGACCGATCGACGTCGCGTTAAGATGCGAGCCGCTGCTGTTGGCGCTGCTGCATCGGTGGCGTCGGCAGGTACTCCTGCTACTCCCACAACCGTTCCCGAATCCCCGCCAGCTGTCCCCGCAGGGGCCGCCTCCTCGCCGGCCATTCCCGTTGTCACCGAATTGTCCAGGATCAAGGGGACGGCTACCGCCGATGTAACTACCGCCGGCACTGCCTGATGCTCTTCCTCCAGCTGGGAGTTGCGTGGCGTGGCTAGGCCTCGCAGCTTAGACTTCTTGGGCGGCAGAGTTCTCGGAGCGCTCACTTCCCTGATGGGCGCCGGTTCATCAACACTGTAGCTCACGGCGACTGGCACCATAGCGGCGACTGTAGCAGGCTCCTCCTCATAGTTCCGTTTGCGTGCCAATCGCGCTGCATTTCCGTTGCCATTGCTTCCCTCATCCGCTGCAAGTGCAGCGCTCACGCTCTGTTCGTTGTTGTTGCTGCTGGAGCCGTTGTAAATGTCTGGATTCGAAGGTTTGCTCGCCAGGCAGGCGTTCTCATCGATTGTCTCCAGGGTGGTGGGTATCGTCTTGTTGATGCTTCCATTGGTTGCCGCCATTGCAACAGCCTCGTCCTTGGTGCTTGGTGCCTGCTTCAGCTGGGAGTTCTCCTTCTCGAGCGCTTGGATGCGATCGCGTGTGGTCTTCAGTTCTTGCTGCAAGAACAGAATGGTGCTCTGCATACCCTCCACATCCTCATCCAGTTCCTGCAGGAAGTCGTCGAGCTCTGAAATTAGGAAAGATGCATTTAATTGGAATTTTTTCAAGCTTAAAGCTAATGTTTGCCACCTACCCGACTGAGACTTCTTGACCTCCTCGCTGAAGCTCTTCTGCATGGCCAACTCCGTTTCCAGCTTGGCCAGCCTACCATTAGAGGTCATCTTGCCCAGCTCCTCATTTTCCTGGTATAGCAGCCGGCACTTGGCCATAAGCCGCTTGCCTGTGTTGGAGTCCGGTGTGAACTTCCAGGCGGACAGCTCATTCTGGGTCTCCTCCAGCTTGGCCTTGGTGGCCTTCAGTTCCTTTTTGAGGCGTTCGAAGAGGAGATTCACCGCTGGGTCGAGGAGTGCGGTGCGCAAAGCCAAAGCAGTGGGTGCCTGCTGCGCCTTGTACTCGGCAATTTGGCTCTGTAATCGGTTGGAAAATCATTAATATTTAAGGGCTCGAGTACGTAAAGAAAGTAACGCACCACATAGTCCTGGAATTCCTGCTCCTTGTTGGCCAGCCGCCGCATAAGGATCTTCTCGCGGCGCAGAGCATCGGCGCATTGCTGACCCATGCGGACATGATCCAGCTTGAGATTCTCGATCTCATCTGTGAAGCGAAGCGGAAGGGAAGAGTTAGTTTAGTCTGGGTTTCTGAACTGAGCGATCGGTCTTCCACTCGGTTTTCGTTTGTTTTTCTTTTTTTCCACGACATTTATTATTTATTTATATTACAAGTTCGTTAAATGGGCAAATTGTGTGTGTTTTTAAGGTGGAACTTAATACGAAATCATACCAATGCTTTGCAATCATTCGTGTAAGTTCGTGACATGGTCGGTGGCAAACGCTGCTGCTGCGTCCTCCCGTCGTCAATCTCTGGCCGATTCTGATTTTGATTCTGATTCGATGCTTCGTTGGTCACGGGGGGCGGCATTGGCAACGACATTACAACAACCACTACTTGAACTTGAACACGATTTCTTCATTGGCTTCGACAACTCTGGCACTTCTTCTTGAACCACAACAACACCCGCACCTGCACCAGCACCACCTGCACCTGCTATCCCGGACTCTCGAAGGCTGGGGATGCTTTGGGGGGGATGCGTTTTCATTTTGATTTCTTGCATTTGCAGCAGCTGCATTTGCATGGGCATTGACATTGAACTGAGTAGCATTGCGTTTGATAATTCCATTTCGATTTCGATTAAATGCTGATTTAAATTGAATTTTCCCGGCATTTTTGCTACGCTTTTCGCTTTTGCTTGGCTTTTTGCTTGCACTGTGGGGGATAGACAACGAGACAACGACAAACTGGTGATTTTTGTGGCAAAAACTGAAAATTTATTTTTGAAAAACACTTGCAAAAAACTCGACGCACACACTGCTGCTGATGGGAACTCGACTCGGACTCGACTCGAAAAAGCTGGTGCTGGGAGAACTTTGGAAAAGCTCTTCTTTTCCCCTGCTCGCTATTATATATACATTTAGCTTTAGCTTTTCGACATTTTTAGCATTTTCGAACACTCTTTTGTCATACAAAAAGTTTATTGACTTTGTATTTGTTGCATTTTGTGATGGCTTTTTTATGGCGTTTGCCTTTTGCTCTTTCTTTCGTTTCGTTGTGCAAACACGTATTTTGATTTGAACGAGTAAATAATTATTAACGTATACAATGGCGTTTTATGTGGCCCAAGCAAACAAATGTGCGTGTGTACGGGTGTGTGGGTGGGTGCTCCACATTGCATGTTAATTGATAAATTGGAGGCCCTTAAACGTCCATTAATCAATTAAAAGGGCTTTTACCTAACTTTTGAGGACTGTTAAATAATCGCACTTTATTGTGCTTGGCTTATCTTATCACACTCACAATCATCGCACACACACATTTGCCAGCTTTTGGCGCCTTTTTATATATATTTATAAATATTTGTATTTTTGCTTGGGAACACACTGCAAAGTTCTTTCACTCTTTCACTTGTATTTGGAACTGAAAAATAATTGCGATTTATTTTCTCTCTTCGGTTATACACACCGGCACTTGTTATAAACTTTCTTTTGGTTATTTATGATTATTTTTCTGGGTTTTTTGTTGACGTCGACGCAAAAGCAATAGAGAGAGAAGGAGACACAGAGAGAGAGAAAGAGAAATAGAGGGGGCACAGAGAAAAAGGTATGTGGGGGACATTCGGTGGGGCAGAGACACGCTGGCTCTCCGCTTCTCCAATTCTCCTCTCTGTTTCCTCTTCTTCTTCTTCTGGCACGTAGGCAAAACGAAAAGTGGTCGCAAAACGAAAACTGTACACAGCGCAGAAGGCGACGACGACGGCGACGACGGAAAGGCGAGAAGACGAAGAAATTTGAAACCTTAGCTTTTGGTTTTATTTTTCATTTAAACCGATTTTTTCTTAGTTTTCTTTATTATTTTATCAGATACCTGATCTTGTTATTAAAACCTTGGCATGGCAATTTTGATATGGAATAATTCCCTATGGGTTTTATTGGATTATTATTATTTATTATTTGCTGTTGTTTAGCTTTATAATACATTAATTATTTAATTTTATTTTCTGTAGTTCATTTTGCACAACACTGCACACACTTCTTGATAACTTTAACTTTATATTTTTTCAAGTTCTTTCTTTGACATTTGAATATTATATTTATCATAACTGAATTTCAATAATTCATTCATTATTTCTTCTAGTTGTCCATTGCAGCACGTTCACACTTTCATTAACATTAAGATAGGGTTAGAAAAAAAAACAACTTAAAATACAACTTAAAACGCCGCTAAAAGAATGTTCGTTAAAAGAGTGTTCGCTTCGATTCGATTTGTTCGGATTCACACACGTGTGGAGTTCTTTACCGAGTGTTTTTCATAAACAATTTTCAATTGCACAGCAGAATCCCAAGGTGTTTGTTTTGTTTTGATTTTGACAGTGAATAAACGAAAGCAACTAAGGGAGTAGTTTTCATATATTATACAATTTATACACAACAGAGTTTCGAGAGACACGCTTTCGTTCGGTTTGGTATCTGGTTATTGCATGTATGTAGTATATAGGGGGAGTATACAGATCAGATGATCTCTGCGATCACTGATAGCTGTTTTTGTGTACCAAAATATGCATAATACCTTCGAGCAAGCGTTGGCGTTGTTCGGCGGCTGCAACAGCCTCTGCAACAGCTGCATGTTGCTGCTGCTGATGTTGTTGCTGCTGTTGCTGCTGCTGCTGTTGTTGTTGCTGTTGTTGCTGCTGCTGATCCTGGCTCTGATGGTGATGATGATGCGGATGATGGTGGTGATGATGGTGCTGCTGCTGCTGCGACGACTCCTCGGGACCGGAGGGCGTGGGGGAGGCGGGACCGGAGCTGGCCACGCCACCAACACCACCGCCGGCACCGCCTACATTGCTTTGGCTGCTATTTAGGATATTCAGATTTTGCTCGTATTTGGTCGGGGGCATTTTATCGTAACTGTTCATCAAGGGTCTTTGATCGTCCATAGTCATTGCAGCGACACTCATAACTCGGTTTAAAACGCTCCCTTTCTAGTAGCTGCTGTTGAAGCTGCTGTTGTTGTTGTTCTTGGTCCTTTGCTGGCGTTGTTACTGTTGTTTTTCATGTGGGCTGAGAAAAACACACTCGCTCGCTCTCGCTTGCACACAATCACTCGCTCGCTCTCTCGCTCACACGCACCCGCTGCCCGCTGTGCGCGCGCTCGCTCACCAATACCAGTGGGGCCTATGGGCACACACCAGCACGCTCACACACACAACCACTCTCTCTCCAATGGCGTCGCGATGGGTACGATTTTTGCAAACGCTGATTTCACGTACTTTGCGCGCTAGCTTAACGCTAATTTAATGATTTATCGCTGAATTGTTCATTGATTTACACTTTTTCAATATTTTCAGGCGGTTGGTGGCACTCTTACGGCGTTATTTCTCTATTTTTCACGCTGCGATGCAGCCAAGTTGAAATTTTACGTTTGGCGCTGCTAACTCTTTTGCAGAAACCAATATGGCGACCTGGTCTGGCAGTGCGCAGCCGAAAATCCCGAAAAAGTGGTGTTTGACAATGCCGAGAAATAATAAAATACAATAATATTCAAATTAATGTGAATTGTGCTATGTTTTTTATATATTAAAAGCCTTAAATGAAAAATAAGGAATATGTAGAATCTACTTTTATAATTTTACATTCAAATTGCAAATATTTGCAAAATCATTTTACTAATAGTATTTATACAATATACAAATAAATGTATATCTTAATAATATGCCAAGTGTAATAATAATGTTTGTTATATTTTTTTTTAATTTAAATTTAAAAAAGGTTTATTTAAAAATTCCCCTTTCTTTGCATTTATTCAACCCTCGAGATCTGGTCACACTGGCCATTGTTATTGTTTTCACAGGTAAACATGGCAGAATCCGCGCATCTACATGTAAAATTGGAGCAGCCAAATATCAAGGAACGTCTGAATCTGCATGTCAAGCGCCGCCTGCAGCAGGATGCCGAGGTTCCCATTGAAAGTCCGGAGCTATTGCCTGGTGACCCAAGCATAGCCACAAATTCGAAGCGCAGCAAGGGAAAAGAGTTTCCAAAACAACGGAAGCCCTATCAAAAACGGGCGGAAAAAGCTAAGACGGAGACTGCCAAATTCAAGAAGAGTAAGGATTAAGTTTATTCTAAAAGGACTTAATATACATAGATGTTGTTTCTTTTAGCTGGACAAATTGGCAGTCCAGCGGCGGAGGCGGAGATTGAGCCTTTGGACGAGCAGGAGCCGGAGGCGCCGGATGTGAAGTCCTCAAGCAGCAGGGATCGCTACAAAAACGCCGATATCCTCAATATGGTGTTGAGCGTTAAAAAAAAGGCTCTCATGCAGGACCCCGAGGTTCAGGCGTTCTGGTCCAAAATAATGACGGCCATTAAGAGTTGATGCTGTTCTTTGAATAGTTTTAATTTAAGTTGGTTATTAAAAATGTAGTACTGGTAAATTCCATTTGATTACCTTTAATGCCCTCTGTTTTGAACCAATCTGAATGGAACTTTGCAGATAGTATTTTATATGCTCGCACTACTATATAAGTCGAAACGAGCCGGAACGGACGGTCCCAGCATTTGTGTACATATGTATAATATGTAGGAGCCATTTTTTTAGGAAAAAAATTATAACTAGGCCAGTTTTCAACATATTTTCAAATAATTTGATACATGGCAATTTAGTTTTATTCAAGAATTTTGATCTAAATCGGACTACTATAGCATATATTTTAACATATTATGCCAGCTATATGATCGGCCGATCGATCCGGCCCGTTCCGACTTATATAGTAGTGAGAGCATATAGATACCTTCAAAACTGAGGGACTAGTTTGCGTAGAAACGGACGGACATGGCTAGATCGACTCAGCTGTTGATCCTGATCAAGAATATATATACTTCATAGGGTCGGAAATGTCTCCTTCACTGCGTTGCAAACTTCTGACTAAAATCTTAATACCCAGCAAGGGTATAAAAATAATGGCGAATACATAAATAAATAGTATTCCAATATCGATACCGTTCATATTAATTGCAATTTAACTTTAAAAAGTTTGTTTAAGCACGGTATCCAGTTCTTAAATTTGTCACGCAGCGGGAAAATGTTTATTCTTCTGAAGTTTCTTCTTTTGATAGCTCTTTCTTCTCCTTGTTCGGCATTTTTTGATGGTCAGTGATACCGTCATTCTTTGTGACCCATTTGTTGTAGAATAATACTTGTCCCTAGACTATATCACCTAATGTTCTTAATATATAAGTTGGCTTTTAATTTAAATCAATTGTTAGCTAACTAACTAACTAACGCATAATGGATAGGGATAATAGTCTTGGTTCGGACTTACCCGCAGTAAAGGACGCTCAGTTACCTTTCATCGCCACCCCGTAGACTTGTCCGGAATTCATCGATGATTAAGTCCTTTCCAGTCCAGAGGTTCTTCACACTGTTATTAACACAATTGTTTACACACTTTTTAACACAAGATTATTATAAACACAGATGTTAACGGGTGGAAAGCCGCGGAAATACTGCGACTGCTGCGGCGAGACGCCTCTATTTATAGGTGTAAGATATGGAGAAAGGGAGAGATTGAGATAGCGAGAGAGAGAGATAGGTCGAGACAGAGAAAGAGTCAGATAGAGGGAGAGAATGATGGATCGATTCAGAAACATAAAGAGACATGAGAGAGAGAGATACATAGGGAAATAGTGCCAGAGTTTGCGTGAGATAGTGAGATATAGAGATATATAGGCAGAGAAAGAAAGAAACTCAGAAAAGTTGGTAGAGAGATATATTAATTGGTTTTATCCTTTTTATTTGATTGATCCCAGCTTGAGACTGAATTCTTTTGATAAAAATCTCACTCGTACTACTGAGAGAGAGAGAAAAAGATATGTAATTCTACTATGGAGTGCACAAGTCAGATTTGTATCTCTAGAATTTATTTCTATCTACCTATTTCTCTGAGTTTCTTTCTTTCTTTGCCATCTTCTCTATGTCTCACTATCTCTCGCAATATCTAGCTCTATTTCTAGATTTTCTCTCTCTGTCCCTCTCTATATCGTTCTGACTCGATCTATCATTCTCTCCCTCCATAGTAGAATAATAATTAATTATAATTAATTAAAATTATAATTCTACTATGTCTCCCCCTATCTAACACTCTCTCTCTGTCTCTATCTATCTTTCTCTCTCTTTCTCTGTCTTTCTTTCTATCTCTCTTTGTATATGTCTCTCTCTCTATTTACCTCTCTCTTTTCTTTTTCTCTCGATTTGTCTCTCTCTCTCTCTTTCTCTATTTCTCAAACCTATAAATAGAGGCGTCTCGCCGCAGCAGCCTCAGTATTCCCGCGGCTTTCCACCCGTTCACATCTGTGTTAATAATTGCGGTTAAAAAGTATGTAAATAATTGTGTTAATAACTGTGTAAAGAACCTCTGGACTGGTATGGACTTAATCATCGATGAATCCCGGGCAAGTCTCCGCGGTGGCGATAAAAGGTAACTGAGCGTCCTTTACTGCGGGTAAGTCCAAACCAAGACTATTATCCTATATGATATACGCTATATCCTTTATGCGTTAGTTACTTAGTTAGCTGATAGCTCCGATCGGTAAGCGCCAAGAAATTTATTTATTTATATAAAGTTAACAATTGGTTATAAACTAAACTCTTTTATGAGAATCGATTCTTTGGATTTGTATTATTATTGTTCCCGCTAGCTCGACAGAAATATTTAGCGCTGGGCCTTACAATTAATAATAGAAGAGCTTTTCTTAAGCCTAAGAATATAAAGAAATTGATTTTTTGTCAAGAAAATGCTTGGATCTGCCAGTGAAAGAACTGATCTACTCAGGTTGTTTGGTAAATAGTTAACTTAACTATTTCTGAAGTTTGTTATTATTTTTATACAAATATTTTAGAGTTAAATTTAAATATTATTATAATTAGTAATTTCCATATGTTCCTTATATTAATTATTATAAGCTGAAAAACGTCATTATAAAATATGTAATTATTCATTGTTAAGCACTAAATAAAAAGGAAATTGATGTTGTAAATGCTTATTTTTTTCAGATAAATGACATTTTTTTCAACAAAAATTTGTTAGATTTTTTTTAGAAAATTGGTCGAAAAAATCGATTCACGAAATGGGAAATCTTTCCCAGCTCTAGTTCATAGTGAATATAGTTTTCAAAAATGTCGAGAATAGCTTAAGTCGGCAGTGCGCAGTCTCGCTCCCTGATTTTCTCTTGGTTGCAGAGCGAGGTCTCGCCGGCCGCCTGCAGACAGCTGTGAACCCCAGTTGCCAATTTAGCTTTCGCTGCAGTTTTTTCTGATATTACTATTTAGTGCTCGAAATCCTCCAAAGTCCCACTCAAGCCCATTTAGGCGGCATTTGAGCAACATTTGAAAAGTATTTGGGGGATTTATTCAGAATTTTAGCAGGATCCAGAACATTTTGGGGCTTACATTGGAAATTGGAAATATAGAACTTGGGATTGGAAAATTCTGATTTGGGGAAAAGGCATTTACAAACCAGTTATCTGGAAAATAGGAGTTGCGGTGGGATTTTTACGTAACTTTAATTATTATAATTATTTTTGTTGAATTTTTGACGAGATTGGAGCTGAATTTGAAAAATTGGAATATAGGAATTGATTGGTATGGAGACGGAATTTAAAATACCAAGTTTTGGGTGGTCCGTAATTCAGCGAGTTTTATTAAGGAAATTTAAACATAAAATCTGGATTTAAAACACTTCCATAATAAATGTGAGTAACATTTTTTCTCAATTGGTTATTCGAGATCTGTAGTCATACGATCTGGTTTAGACTTATTTTCTAATGAGAAGGGAAGGAAGATTGTCATCACAAATTGTTGGCTCATATGTAGCTAATTTCAAATCCTAGGCTGGCTATTTTACGACCCGTACAGCTGGCAACACTGCTGCGGACTCGGATTCGGATTCGCGGAGCAGAAAGAATTTCAACGTGTTTGGGGTTGCATCGCGCCGCGTGACCGCTTCAAAGTCCACCAAAAAGGAATCCATTGCCATAATACCGAGCACTGTCTCCGAAATCGGTTGTGTGAAGATTAAGCAAAGAGGTAGCCGCCAAATAAATTCGGGTGGAAAGTGGATAAAAACGCGATTCAGGGCACGTCGGGTAATTAAGCCGTGTTAGATAATCCCGATCCCGCTTTTGTGGCGCGATTCGGTATCGATTCAACTTTTTTCGCTTAGGTTTCTCAGAAGGGCTCTCTCTCTCTCTCTCTCTCTCTCTCAGTCCCTGCCTACCCACCCCCTCCGTCTCTCTCAATTTCTCTGCCTCTCATTCTCTTCATTTCTCTGGCCATTTTCTCCCCGTTTCTCTCAGTCGCTTTGACTTTGTGCTTCGTCCTTGCGAGAGAATTTGCACTGAAATCGCACCCACAGCTGCCGCGGCCACCCCCGTGAGAACCCTGTAAAGCCTGCCCCCGCCCCCCCACACAACCCCTTGTTCGGTGAGCCCTTTGCATCCGCTTTTCTTTTCGCTTTCAACTGTTTCGGGGCCTTTTCGTTTCCACACGTTGGTGTCATCAGCTTGAAATAGTTCGAGAGCCAGGGAAATTCCGCAGTCCAGCAGCTCCACTCTTACGTAAATAAATACAAGAAAATCGTTTCGAAAGGCAGACTTTTATTTGGAGAGCTGAAAATTTAGAAAACGAAGTTACCGACATGGGATGAGAGTCTTGTATTATATAATGCCGAAAGTAAAAGTGAAAAGTGACTTCAAAACAATGGAGAAGCAGAGTGCATAAGTGATTACCAAACAACTTGGGCAGTGAAAGGACTTTAAAGGAACAGCAACACCGAAATCAATTTAAAATTAACTAATAATAGAGATGTATATGTATAATCAGTAGAGACCTTAACCTTTAACATTTAAAGCCTAACAAATAGCTAAATGGCTAAGCCCGCATAAGAGCCAAACGCGAATCCTTTAATCCTCGAGGTCTTCTGCTGTGCTGCGTTACACAACAAAAGTGCAGACCCAACCCCCGTGATAAGTTACCTGTTCTGCCCCCTGAGCGACTTTTTCATGCCACTTGTTCTACTCATTTTTTGTCCGTTCCCTCGCCCGTTCGTTCCTTCATTTTCTTTTTTTTTTTTAATGGCTAAATCGATATGCCTGCCAGTTTCGTGTTTCTGCCAATTGTCTGACTATTACATAATAACAAAGGAAAAGCGCCTGAAGAAAAGCCCCTGACAGGAAGGGAACTCACAGCGTTTCCCGCAGGAAATGCCAAAAGACGGCGACAGTTGATAACAAAAAAAAAAAAAAAAAACAGGAAAAGACCAAAGGAAAAGTGGGAGGCACTGAACTAGGTCAGTTATTGAATTCCCCGGGTGGGAGTTACTGCAGAAATGAGACAGAGTGTTGCATGCCTGGCAACATGCAACTACTGCACATCAGTTATTTATGGGGGAATCACATAAAATAGTGCCACTCAATCAAGTTACCATTCCGATTTTCCATTTCCCCTCCTAAATATACATATATGTATGCACATGTATAACCTGTCAATTTGAACTCTTCCGTTCCGCCCATCAGTTGTTGGCCAACAAAAACAGCAACAACGCTGTGATTGAGTGAGTGGCCGACATGACAACGGCCCCTTGACTACCATATTGATTGG
>JAEIHY010018625.1:0-75426 GCA_018904565.1 Drosophila tsacasi
GATTGCTTTTACAATGGCTGAGTAAAATTAGTTTATGGCATCATTTGAATCGTGAGGTGTGCGGTATTGTTTTTAATTAAGGTCCTCCTGCTAGCACTCAACGTAATATATATGTATATGAAAATCCCAGAGTCGCACATCTGGACCACGCCTCGGGGAATCCTTTTGCTTTGTGCATATTTTCGCCTGAATGGCCCAGGACGCATCTTGATAATTTAATGCAAATTACTCGAAATCAGCATAATACGGGGCCAAAGCAAAACCGAAGGCAAACTAAATTCACACGCAAAATTTGTATAGCAGCAGCTGGCAAACAATCCGGCCGGCAAAAACAAACATTTTCTATGTATGTTTTGGCCATATATACGTACGCACGCACATATATACCAATGGCCGTATCTACATATGTAAATATACGGGGATATGGGCTGGTGTTTGTGCGATGGCCAGCTGTTGGCCAAGGAAATGTGGCCCGAAGGATAAGCATGCGAAATGCGAAATGCGAGTGGGGAATGCGGAATGGGAAATGGGAGACCGAGCAAATCAGCATTACAAATCAAGCAGAAATTTTTATGCTTATGCTAATAAAATAAGTAACAAATTTCGCTTGAGCGAACAAAGGGCTACGAAGAGCGTACAAACAGAGAAATATCATCGACACTTGAACAAAATTTATATTAATCAATCATGCTGAGAAAAGGAGACTTGGTTTTCGATTAGTTGTGGCTTTATGGGTGCTTATACATTTTATAAGCTCATAAGTTCGATCATAAATTATTAATAACTTTAAAATAAATTATTTGTATGAATAGCCTTAAATTAATTATTTATTTTATTTTTGTAAATAATCCTTTTTTAGCTAATAATACGAATAAGGGAAAACATTTCGTGTAAATAATTAAACAAGAAAAAGTGTTTTTGGTATTAATATTTTAATATAAGTAAATATTCATATTAAATTAGAAATAACAAATATTTTCAGATTTGTTTTACTTGCCTCAGACATTAATTAATCTAATATTGGATGAGAAAATGCTATTTCTGGATTTATTAATAGGAAAATGATAGAAATGTTGAATTTTGTTGAAAGAACCATTTACCTTAAGTTTTATTAACAGAAGAACTAAGTTCAAGATTCCATAAGAAAATTAATAATTTAAAATATTAAAATTAAAAACGAAAATTACCCCCAGAACTATTTTTCCCAGTACACATACGTGTATGTATCTGCCTCGGTGTGAGTTTATGGCAAATTGTGGGACCCGCTTTCATTTTTCCGCAACGTTGTCAGTTTTCAGCAGTTGAAGTTTACTTTGCCAAGCTCGGCATTTTTAACACTTTTTTCCATCCTGTATTCTTTGTCCTGTGTTTGCCCTGCGCCCCTTCACTTGGCTACTCTACCCCACAACGGCATCCTGTTAACCCCTGTCCCGGGTCGTCCTGGCAGCATACGCTTCCTGTCGAAGAGCTCGCTCCTGGTGCAGAACGTCGGACGACGCGACCGCGGTGTCTATCAGTGTCTCGTGGAGAACCAGCGGGCCAGTGCCCAGGCGATGGCTGAACTGAAGCTGGGCGGTGAGTTGACATGTCGATGTGCATAGTTTATGAGGCGGAGTTTCGGCATCTATCAGGGTCTCGTTAGCCACTCTCCCCCACCAACCCGTTTCAACAATTTTCTCGTTATTTCGCAGACACTGTGCCGGAATTGATTTACACCTTCATTGAGCAGAACGTGCGTCCCGGGCCATTAATATCGCTTAAGTGCTCTGCCAGCGGCTCGCCGCCACCGCAAGTGAGTAGAAGCCATTCTTAAATGTTTTATTGGCCATATTATGCATTATTATAACGCACAAACAAGCACTGTGCGAAAATTTTGAGAGCTGTGCAAAGTGTATTCGCAATGAAAAAATTTAAATTTAAAATTAAAATTAAATTACAATCAAACAAAACTCATATTTAATGAATATTAAATAAATTTTATAAATCTTTGAAGAAATTGGTATAGTGGAAATATTTTGTGAACATGGTTACAAATGATTAATAATGATTAATACAATTTTTCAACTCATACATTTTGTTGCTATTTAAAAGTGTTAAATATATTTAAATTTTATATTTCTTGCCTAAATTTATGGGCCTTATAATTGCAATTTGTTCTTTAAGTGTATTTGCCAAAACATACATATCCTTGCACTGATTAAGCCCTGAAATTATGACCTTCTCGCTGCTCCTTATTGATTTTTGCTATGCCCATTCCCGTCCGATTGCAGTTCGCCTGGCTGCTGGACTCACAGCCCATTATGGACGTATCGCTGCACCATCGGTTTGCGATCGGGCAATT
This sequence comes from Drosophila tsacasi, assembly GCA_018904565.1. NCBI lineage: Eukaryota > Metazoa > Arthropoda > Insecta > Diptera > Drosophilidae > Drosophila > Drosophila tsacasi. The sequence goes on from JAEIHY010018625.1 coordinate 2,342, forward strand.
TGTCGATATGTCTGGCGACGTGATAAGCCATTTGAATATCTCGCACGTGCGACCCGACGACGGGGGTCTCTACAGGTGCGTGGCCACCAACTCGATGGGCAGCGCGCGTCACTCGGCCCGGCTGAATGTTTACGGTAAGTTGATAAATTGGCCTGGAAAATCAATTACCCACACCATGGCCCCTTAATTGTGTCACATAAATGGGTTTCTGCGTCCGTTTTGTTATCGAGGGGTCGTGGAAAGCCGGCTTTTGTGCTCTGGCCAAACAATGCAAATCACAAAAGAAGCCGATTTCAGGCCATGAATTTCGTCAGAGCGGAGAAGACGCTACATCGAATCGGCAATCGGCATTCGGCAATCGAAGCGTTGGCGGCTGATTGGAAATAATGCCAAGGCAACGAAACAAAAACATCGTGGCGAAAGGAGTGCAGCGATGTGTGGGGGAAATAAGTCCGCTATTCAGCGGAAAATGCTTGGCTGCGCCTCAAAGGAAATCTCCTGAGGCAACGAAGACATCCACAAAAGCAACAACAATAAAGTCGATGACGAGGATGCTTCCATTCCAATCATGCCCCACCATATGCAGCCAAAGTCAACACAGTGACAAATAGTTGTAGATAAATCCTCTTAGAATTTTTTTACAAATGAAAATAAACACAGGGTTTCAGGGTTGCCAATAAAAGCCTATAGCGAATTTTATGGTATTATGAAATGCATTTAAAATTACTAAATATTTTGTATTATCCGGAAATACATTTTTCTCACGTGAACTCACTGAATACTTGGCTAACAAGCCTGCAACTCAGTCAGGAAAATCACTGTCACCTTCGGTTTATAAACGCAACATATATAAAAATGTCACTCAATTTTGAACCTCGGGAAGGTGCTTAACTTTTCGTGCTCTGTCTGGGAGTTTCTCTCTCTTGACTGCTGAGCTTTTGAGTATTGTAAGCAGTTGCGAAAACGTAATTTTAATGTGTTAATAATGCATAAGCGAATGGATATGTGACAGATATAAATCATACGCCCCGTACGCCGAATGATTGATGTCGGCGCCGAGGCAGCTCGGGTTTCTCTGTGTGCGTATACTTGATATTTAAGTGGGCGTGCGTATTGATGATAAATGATGGTATTTTGAATGCTGTAGGACTCCCAGAACTGAAAATCAAATTAGCGACGGCTACTAGCTGAGGCTGTATGCGTGTGTATATATGGAAACTGTGATTGAGTAACTGAAAAACGAGAAGAGGGAGTGGTGAAAATGTCTATTATGAGTCCAACTGAGTGGTCATTCAATAGTCAGTGGTGATTTGCCTCCACCCCTTCAAGGTTTTTGCTGGCATCATAATCGCAAAATGATTTCGATTATGAACAGGCCTGGCCACAAGCCAATACCCCTGCCCATCACTCCCCTAATCACATTTATCGATATCTGTCGGAGGTACACAGCAAGAAACAATGTTTTATTTCATAATTGGAGACTACAAATAAAAAAAAATTAAATATACTTCACCAAGTATATACTATGTTTTAAATAACAATAAGTAGTTAATTCATATCAGAGTTAAATATATTACTCCTAGATTCTTATTTTATTTAATTTCTTTGTTTTGCGTGCATGTGAGGTTGGGCGGATTCAGAGAGCTGTCGAAGCCGCAGGCATCGGCTCGCCTGTTTAATTATGAATATTGCAATTTATGCAACGCATTTACCCATGCAACGAGTTGCATTAGCAGCACTAAAAATGCACACACAGGCACACACACAGTCTTGCGGCTGCATCTGCATTTCATGCATTAACGTCGCATGTGCGCCAAATGAATATAATTGGAATTATTCAGCATTCGTGCCGTATTCCGGCCTAATTGCATTTTGTAACTAATTTAATAAATTTCACAATGGCCCGAAATACGCACAAATACTCGTATACGTCGATAAAGTCTGACTTTGAAAACTTTTCAAGTAAAATATATTTTCTTTAATTGAACTTGTTAATTTTATTTGTAAATGAAGCCTGTTAGGATTACTTTGAGAGAAAAGCCTAATGGGAAGATCATGATTTTGGGAAGTAACTAATACAAATTCCTTAAAAACTAAGTAATTAAATTCATGTACATTCATTTAACCTGAGTAATTGACATTTTGTTCTATGTAATCCTGGCAGGACCCCCCTATGTGAGAGCCATCGGACCGATTAAAGCCGTCGCTGGCGAGGATATAATTGTGCACTGCCCCTTTGCCGGTTATCCCATCGAGCAAATTAGATGGGAGAAGGCGCACCAGGAATTGGCAACAAGTAAGACAAATTGCTGAGGGGCGAGTCCTGCGGGTTTAACACATTACTGTCCTCCCCAAAAAAACAAAAAACAGACAGCCACTACGAGCTTGCTTCAATTGCCAACGGAGGGCATCTGGTCATCAAGAGCGTGGAGCCGGCCCGGGATCAGGGCATCTATACGTGCATCGTGAGGAGTCGCGCCGGCGAGGAGGCGCGCCGGGACATGCAGCTGAATGTGAACAGTAAGTAGACCAAACTGGGAGCGGGTTGGCGGGAGACTGGACTGTCAGCTCCTTGTCCCTTGGTCCCCGTCTCTTCTCGGACGACATTAACGTCTGGCCGCCTGGCGGCTAATCGCTCATCAGGTCCACCCGTCATCGAGCCCTTCAAGTTTCCCAAGAATCTGCAGGAGGGCGGACGGGCCCAAATCACCTGTGCGGTCTCCTCCGGCGACATGCCCATCTACTTCAGCTGGAAGAAGGACGACCATACCATTCCCAGCAGTTTGCAGGTAAGACTGTCACTCCGAAGTGCATTGAATAAGTTTTGTCGTATCCTTTTGTTCAGTCTGCGATACCCGGTGATTGTGGAAAACAAGGGTGTATTGGACATTAGATATTCAGTATTTGGTATCTGCTTTAGTTATTATTTTACACAGTTGATTTATTGACTTTCTCGTGAAATTCCTTACAATTATATTATTGTAAAGTCCATACAATTTTATTTGGTATCTCAAAGTCGAAATACCACTTTAATCAAACCATCTAACCTGTGTTTCTTTCCTATGTTTCTTTCCCTTTACAAGATTACCGAGAAGAAGGAGGAGTTCTACTCACTGCTGGTCTTCAAGGATATCACGGCCCGGCACAGTGGCAAGTACACCTGCTATGCCAGCAATGCCGCCGCCAAGGTGAACTTCACGGCGGAGCTCCAGGTGCGAGGTGAGTAGGGGGGAGGCGAGAGCAGAGGGCACTCCGGATTCCAGACGGGTTGGAATGCGATGCGATGGCACAGAGGACGGCAGAGAATGGGATGCTGTCTATTGAAGCGTTGCGCTGCTGTTTCAAAATAAATCACACAGGATTTGTGCGCCAGTTGCTCCCAAATTTGCCCTTTTTTGGGGCTGCAAAACAAAGATACACATGCACACACTCCGCTCGGATCGAAAGTTGTTAATTTTGTTGCCCTTTTCGTTGTTCTCGATTCCATGCCATTCCGTTCTTTACGCATTCGCCCTGTGGTCCGGTCACGTTTCAGTGGCGCCTCGCTGGAGCCACGAGCCCATGGACACGGCCATCATGCTAGGCAATACAATATCGATAAATTGCGAGGCGGAAGGATATCCGATTCCAGCTATTACCTGGTTCAAAGGGCAGGGTAAGTTTGCCAATCCCGATCCCAAGCGGCCAGGGATTTCGATACACAGCCAGAGTTCATCAGAAGTACTGGTGGGTTCAAGTCTCAAGTCTTCATCCTCCGCCCACTCTGGGCTTATCAATTAACATTTCGGGGCTTTAACGTATACTTGGGATGGCCTCGTATTTAATATATTTTATTCGGGGTACAGGCAAAGGCTCCAAGGATTTCAAGCCTCTGAGCATGCGAAATCACTCGCTGCTCCTGAATCTGGCCACGGACAATGACGAGGGTTATTACATGTGCCAGGCCACCAATGAAATCGGACCAGGCCTCAAGAAGACCATTCGCATCAATGTAAATGGTAAGGATTATGAGAAGCAGGCGGCTGAGTTCCATATAAAGCAACCACCTTGTTTAGAGCCCGCACGGTTTGAGCAGCCCGCCCGGAACATCAGCTCCCGGCGGAACGATCCCGTGACCCTGGATTGCCACGCAAAGGGCGATGAGCCGATAACGATTGGCTGGACGCACAACATGGGACGGATTGACCTGAACAACTTCCGGTTCAGCATAGCGGAAATGAAGACAGAAAGGGGAGTGGACTCTCAGCTGACCATTGGTCACTCCGATCGCCACGATTCTGGGGTGTATCGGTGTGTGGCGGAGAATCCCTACGGACGGGCCGAACAGATCATCTTCCTGGCTGTCCAAGAGCGACCGGATACACCCTCCAACCTGGAGGTCTTCGAGGTGGGCTCCCGCACAGTGAAGCTCAGCTGGCGGCGACCATTCGACGGCAACTCGCCGGTGCTCAGCTATTTGGTGCAGTACCAGGCCCTGAAGTACCTGCAGTCCCACGGGGCCCTGGGCGCGGCTGGTGGCGATTGGAACGGACAGAACGTCATCAATGTCAGCCTGCCGTCGACGAGCATTAGTCGCAGGTACGTGTTGGTGTTCTGGGAATGCACGGGAAATATAATCGAGGTCGTTACATACTTCAAACTATAAAAAACTATTTCCTATAAAGCGCTTAACTCAAATTAATTGATTAAATGCTGAAGTTAAAAAAATATTATGTGCAACTGATACATATATTTTTCCTGTGCTGCGTGCTTGTTTTGTCCAGCTATGATACCGACCTGCGGGAGAGCGCCATTGTGGCAGGCCTGACCCCGGCAACTACCTTCCTGATTCGGATGCAGGCCATCAACGAGATCGAGCGCAGCGCGTACACCGAGGCCATTGTGCTCAAGACCCAGGAGGAGGCGCCCACGGAGGCCCCTTCAAATGTGCAGGTGCAGACGGGAGGCGAGAGCGAACTAATTGTCACCTGGCAGGTAAGAATACTAAAAATAAACGTTGCTATCTTATTTGAATTTAGTGCTATGTAGTAAGATGCGATGAAGGTAAAATGCTTTGTGGTATATGGTATTTAGTGACAGTTCAAGTTATTTTAAAATTAAGAGCCTTAGGCATACAACTTATACCATTTCTCACCGTGCATCCTTAACTACAGATTCCGCCGCGGGAATCCTGGAACGGCGAACTCATTGGGTACACGGTCAACTGCAGCGAGGAGAAGCAGAACATCAACTACATCAGCGTGGTGAACAGCTCCCAGAAGTCCACCATTGTCAGCGGCTGGGCCACCACGAAGGCCACGCTGCGGGGTCTGAGGAAGTACACCCGCTATGCGGTCACCATCCGGGCGATGAACGGCTTCGGTTCCGGTCCCTGGAGCGCGGCCATCTTTGGCTCGACGGCCGAGGGAGGTGGGTATAACGCAGCTAATGAGCCTAACTCACAGGGAGAGTGTACAGAATCTGCAAACTCTGATTTGGCGTCACTCAATCTCCTTGCAGTTCCCGAGGCGGCCCCGCAGAATGTAAACTGCACCGCCCTGTCATCGCAGAGTCTGAAGATTTCGTGGCAAGAGCCTCCGCTCCAGTTCCACGGCGGCATCATACAGGGCTATAAAATTTTATATCGCCCGATTGTGCATCAAAGTGAGTATACACTGCATGGCGAACAGCTGGGGGTAACCAAATAGAAGCCATTATTTTATATAATAAAAATATATTGTACATAATTCCTTAAAAATGGTACTGTGATGGATGGTAGATTATAATAGATAGAATTTAGACTAAAAACCTAATTTAACTTTGTATTAAAAGTGTTTAAAATATTCTAGAAAATACTTGCATTAAACCTCGACTATAAACCCCTTATACTCTGTCTGCTGCAGTTTGCAGTTGGCACTTTATGACGCTGATTTTGTTGATATTGCCAGTGCCAGAGAGCGCTGTGCAAACAGCTATAGATATGATACGATATCCTGGCAGCAGGAAGTGCCAGGATGAAGTTGCAGGCCAAGGGGAGTGAGTGAGTGAGTGAGTTGCTTGCCTTTATTGGTTTTGGCGTTGGGTTCGGGTTCAATGGGTTGGCGTTGGTTTTACTGCAGACTGCCAGTTGTTGACTTTGGCTTTCGTTTATCAAATCTCATCACATGAATGGCACCAGCTGAGTCTAGTTCTGGGAGTGAGTTCGCTTAAATTAACAAACTAGATATGCATAAATTAATAAATAGTGGTTAATGGTATCAGAAGGCAAACAGCTGGAACTCCGGCAATAGCAGGCTTGTGTTTATCTTAACAGTTTCCAGATTCAATTCTTCAGTTTTAAATTTAATTTTCCGTCTTCCCCAGTTGACTTCCCTGCCAAGCTGGAGATCAAGCGCACCTCCAACCTGGAGACGTACCTGCACACGCTGCACAAGGCCAGCAACTACTCGATTCGTGTCCTGGCCTACACGGCCACGGGCGATGGCCTGGCCAGTCCGCCGCTTTTCTGCCAGACGGACGACGATGTGCCCGATGCACCGGCGGCCATTAAGGCAGCGGCCCTCACCGCCGATTCGATTTTGATTTCCTGGCTGACGCCGAAGAACCGCAACGGGATGATCTCGCACTACACGGTCTATGCGCGGGAAGCGGGACGGAAAGGCCAGACCAAGAGTGAGTAGAGAGCACAGAGAGGGCGAAAGGGGGTCCTGAAATGTATATGCTTCTTTCGGGAATTCAGCTCACATGGTGCGTGTGGACGAGGAGGGGTACCCGGTGACATTCGAGTCACGCAGCCTGGCCGAGAACCAAATGTACGAGTTCTGGGTGTCGGCCTCCACATCCGTCGGCGAGGGCGAGCCCACATCTGTGGTCGCGCAGGCCACCAATACGCGAGGTAGGAGCAGCAGCCATTTAGATACAATGTACACAGCAAGAAAATTAAGCACGCACTCGAATAAATATACAACGATTTTAGGGAAAATTACCATATTTTAAAGAAAAAAATAGTTCCTATTTATATTTCTCTGAATTACAAATATAGTAACTTATTATGTTTACCTCATTATAAGGAACATTTTAATTTGTAGGTATATTTTCTGTTTGACATTATGTATATTTCTCCGAGTGCTTGTATGCAAATAGCCGGTAAACTGTCGCGTTAATTAAAAATTGACATTTATTCAGCATTCCGGCGAAAGCCGCACTTACCGCAACATTTTAATTTCGTTTACCTAACGATCTGCCGGCTTTCTGTTGTCAATTTCTGTGTCTTTTTTTGTGTTCTTTTCCCCCCAAAAACTGTTTTCGTGCAGCTCCTGCCCGGATTGCATCCTTTGGCCAGGTGGTGCGCAAGGCGGTGGGCACAGCTCTGGTCCTGAATTGCCTTGCGGTGGGCAATCCCACGCCCCGTGCCCGCTGGCTTACCCGCGACCGTCCCGTCACCTTTAGTCCCTTCTACGAGGTCACCAACGAGGGCAATCTGAAGATACACCGTAAGTTGACTAAGAATGGGAATATATTTACTCTTTTTATGTTGTATACATTTTAAAAACACAAGTAGAAAAGCTAAATTTCATTGACATTGAAAATTCCCTTTTTTCTACTTATGCAAAGTTATATAAATCTTGAACTAATCAAGGCGGAAGACATGAAAACATTGATAAATTTAAACAAATGTAGCTGGAAAAAAGTTGGAGAGGACTTCTTGAAGCTTATTAAAGTTAACCCAAGTGTAGATGATGGAGAAGAATTCGTCTAATACTCCATTTACATAAGCAGACTCAAATTTTAAGAAAACGATTGAAACGTTATTCCATATAAATTTACTTTAAAATTGTTTTTAAATTTAAAAAACCAACTTGGCTGTGCAATGGATATGAATGTTGTCACTACATTGAACCTAATCAAGAATAGTATATACATATGTATGTATGTATATACTCTATGGGGGTCAGACTCAGGCCTGTCTGTTCTGTCTGTTACACACGTTTTCGGTTGTCACTAAGCTAAAAAACCTCTGTCTATTATATGGGTACTGTGGTATAAAACAGTTGAGTTTAATAATTAATTGTAATGTAGCATTGCAGAAACAATATACAGTTTGATTTTCCCACCTGTACTCTTTCATTCTGCACTTAAATTTGCAAACGATTTTCCATTTTAACCTTATCCCTTTTCACAGGCGTCGAAGGCAGTTTGTCCGGAAATTATACGTGCACGGCGAACAATTTGTTCGGCAGCGACGAGATCCAGTACCAGGTGATTGCCATGAAGCCACCTGGCGCACCGCAAATCATCGTGCAGTACGCCTCCGCCGACAGCATACGCGTTAGCTGGGACGCCCCGGACGACGGGGGAGCTCCGCTCCAGGGATACGCCATCTCGTACCACACGGCCGGCGAGAGCTGGTCCACCACGGAGCTGCTGCCGGAGAATAATGCCTACACGATCTCGGGCCTGAAGTGCGGAAATCAGTACATTATAAAAATGTCCGCTCACAATATGGTCGGCTCCGGAGTGGCCAGTGAGGAAATTAATGTCTGGACGAAGGGCAAAGGTGAGTCCCAAAAACCGGAGAGTCAATCTCAATTCCCAGCAGTCCGGTGTCCTGAATTCAAATTTCGTCTGTTGACCGCAAAAGCCATTCGGTGAAGTGACAGAAGTGACCAGAAGTGGCATCATGCTGAAGGTTCACAGTTGCTGGCAAAATTATATAATCCTGGTGCGGAAATGAAAATGTAGGAAAATACGTAAATTTATCATTTAACTTATTCAAAGGATTCGAATTCAAGCTGGGTAGTTTCTGCTAATTTCTACTATTAGGTAAAGAAATGAGTAACAATATGTAAATTAAATCCTATTAGCACTATCGATACGATCCTTGCTGTATATATTTTTCCCGAATTATGCCCTCTTGTTTTCATATTTCGAATTTCCCATTTGCAGCCTCCCAGGCGCCGAACGGCAACGAACTAATTGCCACAAATGCGACGTGCGTGAATTTGAAGCTGTCATCGTGGCACAACGGCGGCTGTGGCATTCATCATTTCTCTATCGAGCACCGACCGCTGGGTGAGTGCAAATTAGCAATCAATGCATGGATGGGCATTTCGGGTTGGGGCTTTCATTTACACTCAGTTGAAGTCCAGGACTCTTTTTGGATTCATTATCCACAAGCTGCTTAAATCTAATCCTGTTGGGTTTTTTAGTAATTGAACTACATTACAATATAATTACATAATTTATTTATATTCATAAATTTTATATCAGGTGGGTAATTCTATAAGGGTTACCCAAAAGTTATGCTTATCCTGTTTTTCTTATGACCTGAAGTTGGCTCTAGCGCTTTATAATCAATGTAAAATATTTGGTTAGATTTGAATATTTTTTAAACACATTCTTTGGAGTGTAAATTCATTAAAACTCAGCAGCAGAACTCTAATTAAAAATGTTATGGGCTTAATTAAGAGTATTCAGGCATCAGCTTTGTTTTTTTATCTTGTTTCATCCTTCAGTGCAGTTGCTGTCGCTTAATTTCCGTTAAATTAAATACAGTTAATATAATTATTTTTGTTTTCAATTAACTGACCAATCTACAGCCATTTGTATTTATAAATATTTATAAAATTTATTACGTAGTCCGTGCCGTGTGCAACGTGGCGTATGATGCATAATTTCCTTTTCCATACTCTCTTATTCTGTTTGCGTGCGTGTGTGTCCGTCCCCAGGCGACATACGGTGGACAGTTGTCACATCGGACATTTCCAACGCCGAGGAAAATCGGGAAAATTTAATCTTCTGCGACTTTCTGCCGGCCAAATGGTATCAGCTGCGAATCTCCGCCACCAACGATGCGGCCAAAACGACGGAGCATTATCATTTCAGCACGACGAGCATCGATGGCATCACCATTCCGCCGCCCTCGGTTTTCCCCTCCGAAAACGATTTGATGAACAATCTGATAAACGCAACAAATCCGACCAGCGGTGATTGGTTCTCAACGCTAATTGTTGTCGTCATCATCACCGTTTCCATCATAACGATGTAAGTGCGTCAGAAATGGGGTGGCTATGCAGAGCGACGGTTTTTCCCCGGGGAAACGGTAAACGGAAAAGCGAAAAAAATGTGGAATTGAAATGGCGAATTAAAAGCCAAGCGGGGGGAGGAGGTCGTTTGCCCTGATGGCTGGAGAATGTTAATTAAGGATTTATTAACTGTCTTGCTGGGGAATGCAGGGATAACGAATAGTCGTAATCCAGCAGTGAAGTCAATACCGAGTAATCCTTCACAGTCTAAAATTCCACAAGCAAATATTTAATAATTTAATAATTATTAGGAAAGTTGAAGTAAGACCTATAAATTTCACAAGCAATTAAATTATAATTTCATAATTATTAGGAATGTTGGAAGTTCATCTATTTAAGTTTCTTGTTTCATGTTTAAAAGCTTAAATTCCTAACTCAACAGTTTTTTATTGTATAGGTAACTTTTTCATCTCCCGTCTGGAAATACAAATTTAATGAGTACTCCACTAGTTAGTTTCACTAGTTTTTCCCCTGGGATTTCCTGAGTGATTAAAACTCGGCAAAGGGAAAACTTTTGCCCATCTTTCAATTAAGGTCATAATAGAGATTCATCTGTTCTTTGCTTCGCAGAGCTCTGACCATTAAACATCGACGCACTCTGTGCGGCCCCATCGCCGAGGGATATGAGTCCCGGACTTTGCCGGGGGACTTCAAGGAGGACCACGAAAATCGACGCAATCAGCAGGTGTACAGTGCCTCGCCGGTGAAAACCGTGGACAAGGGAAACGAGTCGGGTGAGTTTATGGATTCGAATAAGACATAGGCGCGAAACGTGCCTCGTCTTAAGGGTGGCAATTATACCAAACACTCGAAAAAAAAAAACATTCAAGATAGTATACCTTATGAAAAAGATATTTGGGATCATGATAAGGTACATAACTCGAAAGTAATTTGTCTGAGTGCACTTCCCCCTGTGTCTCCAATAGAAATGTACGAGATTTCGCCTTATGCCACGTTCAGCGTTAACGGCGGACGGACTGGAGCGCCGGCCAAGACGCCCACTCGTGCCGTGGCCGCCCAGACGCCACTCGATTACACCATGCAGTTCAAGACTTTCGGGCATCCGGAGGGCGAGAATCTAAACGCCACCGCTTATCCACTGCTGCCCAGCTCGGGATTCGGGCATGTGAAGAGCAAGTCAAGCTGGCACAAGCAGCGCTACTACAACACTGACGGTGAGTGACACTTTTACTGGAATTATTTTACTTAACTTAATTCAACTTACTTTGCATTTAAATTACTAATTGTATTTATTTAAATTCATCATTTTTAACAATTAACAAAAAAAGTCTTTGATGGTCTTTCGTCCTCCGATTAGATGAGTCCACTTTGAGCAAGTCGATGACCATTGTGGCCGGCTCGCAGGCGGGTCACTCCAAGAAGTCGAGTGGCGGGCGGAACGCCAAGAACAGCGGCGCCTGCAGTGGAGTGGTGGCCGAATCGGAGTCGGACACCAGCATTAGTCCCAGCACGGAGTTCTCCAATATGCCCACTTATAGGGTGCCCTGCAAGTCATCGCGCAGCAGCGATGGTCGCGCGGTCGTTGGTGCGTATACGTAATACTTTTGTGCTTGCTCAGTTAATATTTGCAAACCATCTATGGCATTCATAGAGCCACAACTTAACGAACTCCTTTTATTTCTCAAACCTTCCCAGATATGTTCCGCCCCGATTCCAGCACAGAGTCCAACAATGACCAGGGCTCGCCGGGACCCGAGCGGCGCCACAACACTCCCCGCCATGTCCTTGGCATGGGCGTGCCCATGGGCATGGGCGTAGTTGCCGGGGGCGGTGGTCCGGTAGAGAAGCGGAGCGCCGGTCAGCGGAGCCGAAAGCACGGAAGCGCGGCACAGCAGCCCAGTAACCAAACGTTGGAGCGACGAAAGTGCCCTGCTAGTAGCAACAGGTAGTTCAGGTACCTAAACCCTAACCAATCCAAATTAAAATAGCGTCGAGTTATAATAGAATAAAAACAATCAACGAATAGAGTGACTGCGACGCACGGGTATGAAAGTCTCTCGGGAGTTGCCAAATAAGATTGGAATTTAAAGTTAGGACAATAATTGATTTCGATGCCACCCAGGACCTTTAGGAGTCATGTCATACCCCTGCCGACCAGGGTAGCTGGCAAAAAAAAGACTTAGTCACAGATTGATTTACCTATATAATGTATCTTTCGTTGCCGAATCTCTAGTTTAGACAGTGAGGTCGATGCCGAGACCGCGGCCTCCCTGGCCGCCTCCATAGCTGCCATGGCGGGGGCGGGCCTAGACCTGTCCGGCGGATTCCGGCCGCCGACAGGATTCCACGATGGGATCGGCCGCGAGCCCGGCGACCAGAGCGAGTGCGAGAGGGAGCAGAGGGCGCTGGATCTGGAGGTGCAGCGCGTCATGGAGAGCACTGGAGAAGCGCAGCTGGCCAAGATGGACCGCGAGGAGTTGACCTCACTGTTGGCAAGGTAAGGTGTTCCTCGAACGAGCTTTAACGCAGCCCAAAGCGCTTGACCGTAGTTATTGTTGCATGCCTGTAGCGTCTACCTACCCCGAACTTGAAATCGCACTTGATCTTGATCTTGAACTCGATCGCAAGCACATACTAACCAGTACCGGACACCTCTAGGTATCACGAGAAGAAGGAGCAGGAGCGGCAAGAGTACACGATACACGTATAATACCGCCCACTGGGCAATACTCGGCAAAGACACTCAGAAAAAACTCACACAAGATGACATACAAACTGTGGCATTTAAATGCATTTAGCGAAGACCTTAAGTGTTGTTCGATAAGTGTACCCTTTTAAGATGCTTATGCGCCGGTTTTTTGCTGAATTAAATAATTTGGAGAGGGATCTTGAGGATTTATATTTATATAATATTTTTCTTTTATTCTGTTTTCTTCTTTTTACTTTAGTTTTAAAGAAATTATTAGTTATCGATCATATTGAAATAGTAAAACAATTCTAAGTCTTTAATCTATTGGTTTAATTTATAGTAAATAATGCATTTTTATATCATTTATATTAACAACAAATATTTTTTAATAATTAATAAAAATATAAAAGATAAGTTTTTATCTTTTGGAATGTAAATCAAGTATATATTTTAATTTTAATGAGTTTTCTTAAGAAAATATACATCAATTTCTGTATAGACTTCTTTTCTCAATAAAGTATTTATTTTTGCAAAAAGGCATGCGCATAAGCCTGGTATATTGTAAAAGATAGTTTGTAAGCAGGCACCCGAGCAAATTAAAGACTATATCTAGCTATAGAGATCCAACTGACTATTAACTACTGATGTCCGCGGGCGATTTCCGTTTCCGGGACGAGTTGTGCTGTATCTGCTAGCTAGTAATACTATCAATCTATATACACACGCAGACATATTTGCATATATATGTAATTGAATTTGTTGTGATAAATTAAATTGTTTTGGAGTACCCGTTGATGCGGGAAACATGTCGGGTTAATGAACTGCATAACTCGATTGACACTTTTGGAGCACTCACAAATGCTGTTTATTTCATCGATGTCATTCAGTTTTTCACTTTTTATTCAAGCCCATTTACGAGATTGACAACAAATCTGTTAGTGCATTTATGGGAATATAGTAATTATTGAATTTAATTAAAGTAGATAATCAACAATTAAATTGTATGGCTACCTTAGGTAAAATATATACACATATAAATACAACTAAATTAATATATGTGCGGAAATGAAATGCGGCAGTGACCGAAAACCAAATACGGCAAATTAATTAAATAAAAGAGTGTAAAAATAAACAAAATCAAATCATGGTAATTTTATTAAAACCAAATTTTCCCGCCTTTGGGGGGCTATCGGGGTGAAAATGTTCCACTTATCTGGTCAGTATCCCCCACATCCACACCCACACCCACAACCCAGAGCTCCATCTTCTTTTCGGAATGGCCGCATGCCGCATGCCGATTTCCGTTTCTCCCCAGTTCACAGTTGTGCAAATATTTATGCAAGCAAATGAGAGCAAACCAAATCAATCAAATTCAGTGCAGTCTAACCACAAGCCAGCGGTCGCCATTCCGCCAAACTCTCCCAGCCCGAAACCGATCCCAGAGCAGAATGAGCCAGGAGATGGAGATGGGAATGGAGATGGAATATATGTGTGTAAGCCCCCAGACGAAACGCACGTCAGTTAGGCAATCAGTGGAAGTCGGAGTTGCCGATGGCCGCCACAATGTGGCTGCAATTTCCTTAGGTAAACTCAACCACAAGATGCCTCTGACACACACGCACACCGCACACCCAGGCGAAGGCACTGAAAGGAACCAAGGATCTTTGTTTGATGATTGTAAACAAGTGGAAATTAAATTATCCGAAATTGTCTTATCTTGAGTCTTATAGATTTTATTTTATTATTTTATTAAAACTCTTTAAAATTTTTAAAAGCTCTGAAATAAAAAGGTTAAGCGATATTATTCTCAGAGAGTTCAAACCATTTTTATAAAATTTAAAGGCAAACAGGAAATTATAAATATTGCAAGCTACGTTCATTTCTGTTTAACGTTTCATTTCTTGAGTTCTTCAATATTCAAAAAATCTTTTTGTAAGAACATACCTACCCTACCATAATCCCTGGAGGTTTAATCAAAGGAGTGGCCTGGTAATTAAGTCCAAAAGGGCCTTAATTAGCAACTATTCTCTTTTAAAATTTGTATTTTTCTGTGTGCATAGAAGCTCACTCAGAGAGACATTAAACATGCATGGCATGATGCTGCACTGTTTACCATCTGTTTGCTGCCGACTTGAAACTTTGTCAATTTTCACAAATGTTGCCAACTTTTTTGAAGTCATGTCAGTAAGGTAGTTTGTTTGTCTACCTGACATTGTGACACACAGAGCCAGTCAAATCTAATGGGATTATCGGGAATGTTTTCGGTGCAAATAACATACACATACAGGTAAGACAGGGAATTCGAAAGTTGCACCTCACGTAGCGACAGCCACTTAGAACTGAAAAGGTATTTGGTTTGGTATTCAAATTTAATTAAGCAAAACTTTTTGTTAAATAATTTTTATTTATAAAAATTATATATTAAAAATGAAATATTAAGCAACTGAGAATTTAGCATTTTTTTATGTGTTTTGGTATTATAATTGAATTAAACAGTCTTTTGGTAAGTAATTTATATTTAAAAAATGTATTTTTACTTATAATTAGACATACAAGTTTTTTAGGATTGAATATTTAAAAAAACACCGCTCTAATAAAATTAAATGTAAGGCAACTACAAATTTAACTTCTTTCTTAAGTCATTAAAAATCTATATAAATCTACTATAAATCTTTTTTAAGTGTTGATGACTTTTGTTAT
Organism: Drosophila tsacasi; assembly: GCA_018904565.1. Taxonomy (NCBI): domain Eukaryota; kingdom Metazoa; phylum Arthropoda; class Insecta; order Diptera; family Drosophilidae; genus Drosophila; species Drosophila tsacasi. Next base: position 17,756 of record JAEIHY010018625.1, read on the forward strand.
TCTTTTGCATATAAAAAGAACTGTGACTTTTGAGGATATTAAGGATATTTCCTCATGTTGTTTAAATATATAGTCAACGTTAATATACATAAAATAAAGGGGAAAATAAATGAAGAAGCTGTAAAATATCTTTAAAACTTCAATTGAAGAAGATAACAAGAGTCAAGCCAGTGATTCTTATTGACTCCCAATATCCAAACACTTGACTTTCGCCAGAATAGTTGAGTCTAAGCCAAGCGCAAAACTTTTACTAATTAACATCGAGCCATTGGCAAAGTTTCCAATGCACGTATCCAACTGTTTATGGAGTACACACGTTTTGGGGGCGTTGTTTTTGGGGGGCGTTGCTCCCTTATTTTGCAAGGACTGGCTTAATCGAAACGGTAATTGGCTTCAGTTTCCCTGCTGCTGCTGCTATTGCTGCTCCTGTTCTGTGCTATTGTGCTCGACTGCTCCTCTGCTATTAATTATGGCCTAGCCTGGTGCAGCCCAGCCCTGTGCTCTGTGGCTCCAATTGCCATCTAATTAAGCATGAAAATACAGACCACAGCCGTAAGGAGTGGGAAGACAGTGCGGTGTGGATCCGGCAGAAAGTTGAAGTGCACTTAAGGCGCATGCAAGTTTTATTGGGACTTTTGCTTCATTTGGCAACTGAATGCGAAAATCCCCTCCGAAAATCGATTTTGCAACCGCACGCATGACAGGCACTTTAGGTTTGTCGTATTTAGGCTTAACGCTGACATGATTCTCGATCCGAGGAAACGTCTCCATATGCTTCGCCGGCCGCACCGAGAGGACTTGGCCAAAATCGATTTCAATTAGTTAAAGCTGCAAGGCTGGCAAGTCTACAACAAATAATCACAAAATTGCAAAGGGATAAATTTGGCCCGCAAACACAATGGAAGGCAATCAGCTCTGGGTGCGCCGCCAGCAACAGCAAAAGCATCAGCAGCAACAACAAGGACAATAATGCAATTTAAGCAAATTCAAACCCCAAAATTGCTAGAGGTTAGTAGTACAAGCAGCCCACTTGTTCCCGTGTAGTTGTAATGCACAGGAAGCACACACCCCAGCAGGAGCTCACAGGACACACGGGGCACGCAGGCACCGAGAGAATATGACAATTAACTAAGAAGTCAGAATCAAACAGCTTATTAATTTATTTAGAGAGTAAATAAAAAAACGTTTGCATTGAATATAAATTCAAGATGTGAAATTGTGACTTTACACAGAAACAAATCAAAATTCTGATAAACGAATCGCATAAATAAAAATAATTGCTTTTAAATGCATTTTGCTAAGTGTAGCAGACGCATGCAGGTCATAGAAAAGCTGGAAGCCAGCCGACCGCACTACTGATGCACTTGCATTTAATAACGACCTCGATGGCCCAACCAGACCACGCCGAGCTCTACACTCTCGCAAAATATGCCTAGTAAATAAAATTAGCAAAGTCCATGAAACTTGAATATTATTTGTTTGAATCCTTTATACACTTCATATATTAAAACAATATGTGTTTCTGATCTACTGCCTTTAAAAATCTATTTTCTGATATTTCAATATCAAGCGCTATGTTTTTTTCCTTGTGTCTATGCCAAAGATAGTCCTGTTTGGCTGGCCTCCTGGACGCTGGACATTATCTACAAATGCCGGGCAAATGCAAATGTCCTTTGATGCATTTGCACATGGCGCCCAACTGTGTGCCCCCATCCTGTCCCATCCCATCGAGTGCGTAGATTGAAATGCAGCCTGCTGCTGCAGCTGCTGGTGCTGCTGGCCAGTGCCTTTAATTAAAATTCTCAAATTACTAAAGGTAAACGACTCTGGTTGCATGCCGAGTGCATGTCTTGTCATAAATTGCTGCAACTGTTTTAATACGAAATGACAGGACATTCCTGGCCTTTGCCTTGCCGATGACACGCTCTTGATTTATGCTTAAAAGAAAACTCAATTTTGTTGTCTTAAAGCTCAGGCTGCTGGGTAATATCTAACTATAAATATTATTCGAATTACGGATTGCTAGCACTGCAGCAGAAAATTGCCAAAAGGCAAATAATTACTTTAAATATTGAAGGACCAAAAATGTTGGGAAATAATGAAGGAAAATTCTGGTTTGATAAGGCGGCGAATATTTTAACTTGCGAAAAATTGAAATTTACTTATATAAATAATTATACAAATTCGAAAAATATATTCCAACCTTCTCTTAAACATATTAAATCCTGGAAAACCAGTTAAAAATAATTTGTTGGTGTTGGTCAATTACTTTACCATAACATCTGTTATCTGTCAAAAAAGTATTTAAAACTTGTACCATATAGTATCAGAATTTGATCGGTAAACCTTACCCCCAGGGGCGTCATTTTATAATTTTTGTTTTGAAAATGCTTGCTTAAAGCCCCGGCAAAGGCAAAGGTAACCCAACATAATGAGCACCGTGTTATTCGTGGAAGCGGGATGATATAGCCAGCGAAAAGGAATTCAGAATGGGAATCGGAATCAGAAGCCAAAGCCACAGCCAGTGCCACAACCGCCGCCACAGAAATGCCAAACAGCTGCTGCCAAAGGCACTTGATGCTGGGACTCAGGGAAGCTGAATGTGGATGCAGCTGGATATGGAGATGGAGCTGCTAGCAAAGAGTTGACTGGCTGTGGGCATCCTTTATATAGACGGGGCATAAAAAATGCAAAGAAGTGTTACAAATACAAACAGTCGGGGTAGCGGCCAGACAACACGACAGAGAGACAGACAGACGTCGGATGGAGGAGGGAGGACGCACAGCCAAGTGCAATTCATGTGGGACTCACTTAAATAAAGTGCTTTTGCATTGCCCGCCTCGGTGGCTCACTGGCTGACTCGCTGGCAGGATGCGAATGCGAGTCCGAGTACGATGCGAATGCCGGATGCTTCCGCTCCCTGATTATTTGAATTATCACAGGTTTATCCACCCACAGCGAGCGCAACATATGCGGTGTCGGATTCATTATAATTCCTGGCACCGTTCAACTATTTAACACAAAAGCCTTTGTCCCACTCGCTTAGTCCTCGTTTAAGGATTCAACTGAATTAAACTGTTTCAAACGCAATGGAATAAAGGGAGATCAGTGGCGGGCAGCGGGGTCTAACGTTTAATGACTTGAAATAGCTTTAGTTTAAGGGGACTTTTAGAGTATCAAATAAAAATTGTAACAGGTGTAATCAGAGTGTCTTAGAGGTTATCGCTAGATTCGACTTGAAAGTTGTTTAAATTAACTTAAACTACAATCTTTAAGAATTCAAAAAAAATATAGAAAGTTTCCAGAAATAAATCCCATTCTGAAATTTAAACAAACTACCCCTGACTCTTTTTCTAAACTCGTTTGCTCCCCAAAACCTAGAACTGGTAATTTGTTCGAGCTGTTTTTTTAGAGGGGTTGTCTCTTAACTTTTTCTTTCATGTCGTGCATTTCCCACTCCCTCACTCTGCCGATTCCTTTGTTTTTGCTCACTCGAACGGTGATCGGTTTCCAGCTCCATGTGGATTCGTCTTGTGTGATGCCGCATCTGGGAGTCGACATTCAATTGCCCAGGGGTACATGGAAGCCGATTCAACTGGAAATAAAGCCAATTGAGTGTTCTATGCGGCGACAAATTCAAATTGAAAGCATTTATGGCAGCATCACAAGGGTCGCCCCTGGAACGGTAATAAAAATGGAATTGATTAACAGCTTATGAATCTATTCAACACAATGATTGTTTTATTTTAATATCAGATCATATCCTATCATTCTTTGACTGTTATAGTTGTAGGGAAATTCAGTTCTTATGAGAAATATTAAAGAATTAAAAAGTTACATCCCAACATTTAATTTCATTTGTAATTTAATGCATAGGTTTCATTTTTGTTGCAATTCTTTTTTATTGCCGATAAATTAATATCCTCGGGACAAATTGTTTTTAATAATTTCTGACATTGACTGTAGATTTAAACACAAACAAAATTAATAGCCAATAAAGTATAAAAAGAACAATACACAATAGAAATTCAGTAGGTGAAATGGAGATTTATTCAACGATGAGATCTGAAAGTGTTGCTTTAAAAACCTAGTTTTATTTACAATATTATAAGGAGTGTAATTTAGATATACTGACGAGTTATTATCTGGGAAGTGTGGAAATTGAAATAATTTAATTTGAGTATTAAATATAGACCCCGAATTATTACGCAGGTTTGCTTAGCCCAAGGCTTATTTTGCTTCTCTCCTTCAGCCACCCCGTTTATTGAATATTTTCAAACTATGCTTTTACCTTGCCCTTTAAATCCCTAATTAATTTCGCTTCGATAAACACGCTGCACACCGGGGTATGTGTCACAAATGCCTGCCCTGCCGCCCAGACGACGTTCACGTAATCAATATTATTATAATATAGCCCACAAAATCATTATCGCAAACTTGTAAAGCAAAAAAACGGTTCCGTTTAATTAAAGCGACGGTAAATTAATAGATGTTTGCAGCAGTGGCAAAAGGTGGGGGGGTTTCGAGAATCCGGAAAATTGGTGCCGGAGGGAATGGCTTTGTAATCAGGTCAACAACTGCCCGGTAATTTGAAATGTGCATTAAGTCGCACGCCGGGGAATAAGCGAGCGATGGGGCAGAGGACAGCTGAAGATACGGATACAAACTACGTAGGAGTTACAAATAAATAGCCAATCATCAATACGAACACACTTACTATCGAGTATTTCTTCACTTCACTTGGACTTTCGCCTTTATCGTTACAAGTTTCCACCACTGAGGAAAATATTTTGAATACAGTTATTTTTTACTAACAAACACTTCAAAGAAAAGAAACTGTAATTAGACATTAATAACGTTTAATTTTTATTTAAAATTGTTATATAAAAATTACTTAATGAAAGAAATTGAACTCTTTCCTCAGATTACCAATAGTTTGTAGAAAAAAAAAGTTAGAGTGTGTCTTCTTCTGAATGATGAGAAGAAGAACTGGACGTACGGTCGTATAAAAAATGCACGAACGGAAATGAAAATTCATGAGAATAAAAATCTAATCAGAAAAAAATACGAAACAAAGGGGACACTTACTCGGACAGATAGAGAGCGACAGATCCCCAAAGAAGGACCATCGAAGGAAGATGGCGCAATGGAGAAACAGGAAAATAAGTTGAAAGGCACTTTTTGCGCTTGAGTGCTGCTGCAAAGCGTGTCGCATGCCACCGGAAACGGAAATTCACAGCCGGGCCCAGGACCCGGGCTACTTACTCCGCCGGATGAACGGACCAATGGACACACGGACACAGTCCCATGTCAATAGACAGCGACTGCCAAAGAAATACAACGAGGGAGGAAGTACGGAGGAAAAGTATTGTCAAAGGCAGAAATGCAAATTCTAAGAAATTGAAAACGAGTTGCAATATTTTAAAAAGCAAAGAGTCTTTGTATAAATTGTACTTGAGCAGGCGGGCGTAGAGCTTTCAGAACCCGATTATCCTTGACTTTGAAGTGCACTCATTTGCCATGCATGCTAATAATATGCATAAAATATGTATGCAATTACTCGAGCATTATGTGTATGCCAAGTTGGGGCCCGCAAAAACGCTCGAGGGGGCTGCGAGTGCTGCAGCACAATTATGGCGTTAATTGGCGTAGATCCCCCAGCAATTCGCATTTCAAATTGACAATTTCTGCCGGCAAATCAAAGACGATGGCCGGACCCGGACCCGGAGCCAGAGTCAGAGCCAGAGCCAGAACCAGAACTTGAGCCGACAGGCCACACCCTGTCATTCAAATCGGAACTACTGGAGAGACGTCGTCCGGATTTGCATAAACGTCCTGGATGCGGTCAGCGCAGATTTGCGGGTCGATGTGGCTCAACTCACAGGAACAACAGTCTGCAGTCTGCAGCTTATTAATGCGGCGTCCGTTGTCGGGTTTTAATTAGGCTAATTAAACGTTCAGCTCACCTGGTCGAGGAGCGGTGGTCAGTGCGAATGGCGCGCCAGGTGCGAACGTGTGCATGATGTGCATGCAGCTGGAAAATATCGGATGCTAGTCCTTAATTGCGGATGGGCCAGAAGTCTTCCTAGCTTCCTTTCTGTTTGTATTTGCTATGAACCACAGTCTATATATAGATCGAATAATAAGCAGATTTTTATAACATTTTACTGTGAAATAAATAATAATATTCAAGGGAATTTCAAGTGAAAATAAGAAATCATATTCTTTCTTCTTAGAAAACATTGACATGTTGAAAATCATTGAAATGATAACGTTTAACTTGAAACTGAATGAACCTCATAAAAGACTGACCTTTTATTCCCGAAAAATACATTATAAGATAAGTACTGAGTATAAATAAAACGCTCTCGCTCTGAAAAATTCCATCAATAGGCAGCTGTCGACATGAAATTATTGGTAAGTGGAGCTTATCCGAAAGTAAAAAAAAACAATTCATATGTTTAATACTCAGATTGTCCTGCTGGCCCTGCTAGCTGTGATCCTGAACTGCATCATGTTCGTCACTGGGGAGGCTTTCCAGTGCAGATGCGAATGTCCCCAAAGCCAATATTACGAAATTTTAGCTATAGATGACCCCAAACCCGAATATTCTCCTGTACTCCAACGTCGATATACCACAGGGCGAAGAAGAACACCGAATATGCATAACAGATATGTACTATAAATAAATTAAGACGCTTGTCTTTATGATTAATATTTTTTGCAACACTGTCAGTAACTCTTTTTTGGATATGGGATCATTACACACAGTAGAACAATGTGGTTTCATATATCCTTGAAGGGGAATTTAATGAAGGAAAAAGTGCCACTAGAATGTATATTATTTCTATAATGTACACATTCAGAACAAACAAAACCCCAGAGATTATTTACTTTAACTAAACACATTTAAAAATATATATATAACAATAAATCAAAGTAATAAAAAATGGACTTTACGCGAATTTTCATTCAATTATTTTAAAATGTATTTAACATATAATATATTCTTTAAAGTTTAAACAATTTAAAAATGTCAACGTTGAAAAAAAAAATAATTTTTGACTGTTTTAAAGTTTTTGAATTCGGATGACACTTCTGTGGAAATTCTCATGTATTTTTGATCGGCATTTAAATGGATAATTTATAATCATTTTCTTGAATCACGCTAGTCACACTGTTCCAATAAGTAAAATTAGTCCAATATTCTTTATTCCGCTTCCATATTTTGAGAAACAATTCTTTATTTCAAACGAAATAATTCGTTGTAGCTCATATTATCTTTTCTCAGAAACGAAACAAAGAACATTTGTGGCTCTTATCAGTTTCAGTAACCAAAGCAACATTAAAATATGATGCTTTGAACTTAAGATCATTACTCATGAAACAAAAATTGTTAAGTATATGGGTTTCTATTTCTTCTTCAATTTTTAAGAACTTGTTTTCCTTTCTGTTTCTGAATCGTTTCGATCGGAAAGTTTTGAGGAAAAAAGTTTAACTTAAACAGTTTCAACATATTTTCATTTAATTTGAATTATTATTTATTGTATTATTTTCGAATTTCGTTTTTAATTTTATCAAAATCGTACTTCTACATATAACATATAGCTGACATAGGAACATTCAAGAAATTTATTGAATTTCCGAATTTCGGTTCTAATTTCATGCGAATCGGATAATTAAATCATATAGCAGCAATAGAAACGGTCTTTAAATGTAGAGAAAATGCAGACTGTGAATGTAAAACTGTAAATGTAATATGAATAGGCAACTGTTAATAGCGAATTTTTATGATATAAATGATTTTTATAATTCCTATTAGTTTTTCTTTTCATTTGATCAAATTGGATTAAATCATAATGATCCAATTGTTAGCTGCTGGTATAGCCTCCTTGTTTGTTAAATTGAATTATTTTTATATATGTTATATATTGTATATATATAAGAATATTTTTATAAGAGAAGCTAAAGCTTTTAATCTAAACATTTAATCAACACTTTCTGTGAATTTGAGATTAATTTGTGGTGTGCTTGAAATAATCTTATTTTTCCTTTTTTTATAATCTTGTCACATTTTTTATTTTAAATTTTGCTTTATCAATTAGTATAAATACTAAAGCTTTGTCCGTAATTTTCATTCCGTGATCTACGGTCGAAATGAAAATATTGGTGAGTAAAGCTGATGAGTATATTGACAAATATCTTAACATTTTTTTCAAGCGCAGATTTTCCTCTTTACCATGCTGGCTGTTGTTTTTGACAGCATCATGCCCGTTACTGGCACGACTTATGAGTGCGACTGTAGCCATTGTTTTCCATCGTCCTACAGTATCGAGCCAATGTAATTTAAAATTTCGGCTTCGTCAAGGCAGTACAAATGAGTTAAAGTTAGTTAAACGAGTAACTTCCTCTTTTAATTATTCATCAAATAAAAATGAATTTAAATATTTATGTTATTCTTCGATTTAAATTCCTTGCAACTTACTTAACCTATTCAATTGATCGACTGACTGCAGATAATCCAATCTCTCAGCACAATTTTCTTAAATTGAACCGCTTTCGCCGTTTTGCCAGGAAACAGGATGTCGGAGCGCGAACGCAAGCAAACTGTCAATTGGCTCAATCAAATCAGAGCATTAAAATCGCATTAATGGTGCCAGTGGCAACGACATCAAATCGGCGAAGATTGTCAGTCAGTCTGGCATAACGAAACTATTTCTCACCCGACTAACCTAACCCACTGGGGGCCCGTCGATGCAGTGGGGCGTTAACGATAAAATGATTAGCCGCCACGGAAACCAACCCAAGCCGGGACGGGGGCACGGACAAGTAGCTAAGTAGCTGGGCGTTTGTTGAAAAAAGACAAATGAAACTTAATGAACTTTGGTGGGCGGTGGGTGCTTCGAGCTCCCTATTTTTAGACCTTCGCCCTGCGTCTGCTGGCTAAACAACATTGACGCCGGCGAAATTCATCCCAACAAATGGCAGGCACTTTGCAGTGGCAGCACATAAGCTTCATCCAGTAAATTGATGCAAGCACTCCGCCGCCGAGTTTGAATAGTGTAGAGTATGCCTACACTCGAAACAAATGTCCGCGGAAGTCTTTAAAATAAAAAACTTATCCGCAGAGTCAAAGCAATCACGGGTAAGTATTGTTAAAAATAAATTCGAAAAAACTCTACTCTTTAGGAGTTAATTAAAAAAAACCTTATACATCGTAGTGTTACGTATTACTTATTAAATACTATGAAAGCTTCAAAAAATTCTTGACATTTCAATCTCCTTTTCTAAATATTTCAAAATAACTCTAATAAACTGCATAGTCCTTTGGTAATTTTTGCACTGTGTGCTTGGCGCGCTCGTAATGGCTGCAATAACCGCAACCGAATAAAATTCAATCTGTGGAATGCTCTGCGCTCTCGCATTTTCTGCTGACAATCTGCAAACATAAGTGCAGCCGGCGAACCATTCACATCAGCATCAGAATCAGCCATGGCTTCAAGTTAAAAAGCACTCAGCGCGGGCAGGGCATCATCTCATATGTAACTCCGGAAGTGGCTAAAGACATGGTCCCGGGATCCGTCGGCATCTCCAGCTACTACTAGCTGCTGGCTCCCAACTACGAGCTCCCAGCTCCCAATCCCCAATCCGCCGTTCCCAGACAGCGGAGCATTTCCAGCGCCATTTGCGCCCGGCACTGCATCGGCATCGGAGCATCAGCGCATTATTGGATGATTTATTGACGTCGATATGCTTAGTTGAGCAGCGTGCAGCAGCCATTTTTAGAGTGTCTGCATGCGTGTCGCACATACACATACAGAGAGCGAGAAATATATGTCAGGACTATAAAATACCTTGATATAAATAATTATTAAATAGTTTCCAATAAAAACAGTTCAGTTATAACATAATTAAAGTGAAGCTTTCGCAACTATTTACGAACATTTCAAGGCACCGGTGATACCTTCTTCTCAGGAATACTTAAATATGTACATAGTACTTGAGTAAAATTATAAACTTAAGTGACTGGATTTAGGATTTTCCATGAGTACAATATACCCCGTTAAACCGTTAGTGTCGTCTACAAAAAGGGCGTACAAACATGACTCTACATTGGCCTCATTAGGCGAATGCATCGGCGTCACCATCGCATAAAACTACAGCGACTACGACAATCTTTCATGGCAGCGTCTCTGTAGCTCGTTTCGATATATTTTTGTGAACTCTTTGCCGTTTTGTCAGTCGTCGAACATATGGACTTAATGTGCGATTGGAATATGCCACATTAAAGATTGGGCACGCTCTGCGCCCCAAATTGCATTTCGTTAGGGATGGCAAAATCGCCCAGCAATCCAATATCCCAGCCCTATGTATATGTACATTAGTGGCTACCGGCGATATCCCTCGCCTGCATATAGTTAGCTACAATGTACAACCATATATGGAAAGTTAGATGCATATTCCGATGGCTGGCAGCGCAAACTAATTGCATGCGAGGCTGGATAAATGGGCCCTGGATGTCGATCAATAAGGGCCACAGGACTGCCGTCGATTGCTTTATGCATGCTGAATATTTGCGTCTTGCCGAGCTCCACAAATACACACCCACTCGTGTATATGCATAGGCGAAATACGCTTTCCTGATGCTCCTGGCTAAAGGACACAACACAACACACACACACACATCCGCTTGCCAAATATTTGCTTCCGTCAAATCAACAAATTCATACATTTTTGATGGCACTGCAAATGGAGCTGCAAGGCTTCTTTCTCCGGGTTTGTGTGCCATTGCTGTCAGCAAATTTCATTTCTTATTGTCAATCGAGGAGTGATATGCTTTTAGCCATAAGCAGCAAACGGAAATGCACACTTGCGTTTTTGCAGCGGATGCTGTCGCCAGAGAGCGGAAGTGGAATTGCCTGCGAGTCTGGGAAAATTCGTTGTCATTATTTATGCAATGGCAATCGTAGAGCGAGGCTTTTGCCATTTATAACGCTTCTGTACAGTAAATATCCTCTGAATGGAAAATGTCTAAATTATTAATAGAGATAAATTAAACAAACACTTTAACAAGGATATTGCAAATATAATATATGAAATATAATAATATATGTTGGACAAGAATTATTTTAAAATTATGTATAGCAAGAAATATATAAGGAAGAGTCATAACAAGTATAGTAACACAAAGGAATTCAGTTAAATTTAAATATCTGAAAAAACATTAGTCCAAGTATTACAATATATAATTGCGAGTTAGTTATTTCATTATTTTCAAAATATTCGCGCTCTAATGAACCAAATCGTATTAGCCGGCACTGAGATGGCTATGTCTGCTATTATTAATATATTGTTACAATAGAATAAAAGCGCTGTGCCAGTTCGTGTAATTGCCGTCCAAATAAATAACTGAATTTGCTTTTAGCCGGTCAATGAATTGGATTTTTTATTTTATTTAAATGCAATTCTGGTGCTCAAACAAAGCAAACCGAACAAAATGAGGCAGTGGCAATGGTACTGCTACTGGTACTGGCTCCTTGGGAGAATTGGCAAAAGCACTCTCGCTGATTGCGTTACTTAAGTTGCCTAGAGAAATTGGCGAGGAAGTGGATGTCCGACTGCAAGGACGCCTGATTTATCGCCGGGAACAGAACGTGAGATAGTTGCGACCCGGCATCGACAGGATCTCTATAAAAGTACGTCCGTCCTAGTCATCGGTGTGTGTGTGCTTGCAGCAAAGACAATCAAAGTTAGCACGTGTCGTAAATACGTTTATGTAGCAAACAAAAAAAGTAGCATTAGTATGTGCATATTTATGTGGACAGCTCAGATCGGTTCACTTTCCACTTTAGTAGGAGGCAGCTTTCCGGGCAAAGTTTAATTGAAAAAGTCCGCTTAAGTAGAGCAAGTGCCTGTCAAAGTTTATCTTCAATATGTTCCTTGTTATAATTATTACGTTACAATTTTATTCTTCGTGCTGACTATGGGGAAATTTAAAAATGGAATAGACAATGACTTGTTAAGATGACCTGATAATTAATCACACAAAATCAATTTTTGTTACCATGAATAGTAATATTAACCAATAAATAAATTACAAATAACTTAAATAGTTTCTAAGACTTATCTCTCAATGCTAGATAATTTGCATGTTAGTGTATGTAATGCAGGTTTAGGTAAACAATGAATTACATAAACATTAGACTTGAAGTATTATAAGAAAATATTATTAAACCTTTTAAATAATTTTGTTAGCTTGGCTTCGATTTTAAAGAAAACTTCAGTTTGCCTTTATTGATTTCTCTGTTCCTTAGATACATCACTTTGCCCAATGAAAAAATTTACACTGAGATAGGGAACTAAATTATTAACACCTTCTTGTTAATAACTAATACTTTCATATTTACATTTCAACATATATTGAATATTTTACACTTTGTTTACAATAACTACCAAGCGTCTCTTAGATTTTTCTACAATTTCAACACAAGCAAGTGTGGGAATATTTCCGTTTCCATTTGTTTTATTGATGTCCCGGTCCCTCGGATACATCACGATTCCCAGTGGCATATATCCACGTAACCTGCTTGAGGACAGATGCTTATTCCCACATCGCAGCGATTTGTAAAACCCGACACCTTCGCAAAAACAGTGTGTAAGTATGTCGCTTGTGTGTGTTGTCATTGTTGCTTCTGCCGCATTTCCCGGGGAAGACAAATAACATTTTCCGCCTTTCAAGATTTCATAACGCTTCAATAAACCCGAAAAGCATCGGTTTGTCCGGGTCTTTTGGTTCGTTGGTGCTTGGGTCCTTGGGTCCTTTGGTCCTCGTTAGCAAGTGTGCTTTTTCGGGTGCTGTCTTGTTAGTTGAACGGTTTGATTCATGTGGCGTCTGTTCGGGAACTCTGTTCCTGGACATCCCACTCGATGTCAGTTCAAATAAAACTCCTCAAAGTTGGCCATAATGAGATGCTCAATGAGGTCCCGACACTTCGAGCACAAAAACGCAATTAAACTTGGGTCAACCGAGGAAACCGAGGGGCTCCAGCGAAACTTTTCAGCAAATTGACAGCTAATTAATTTGCCAATGAGCTGGAGGTTAGACCATCCGAGCACCGAACACCTGCCCGGCTGACTGGCGGACTGACTGACTGACTGACTTATTCGCAAATTGGGCACTTAAGTGTCCCGGGAGGATGCGCTTTATGACAGCGACAATTGGAGCTAATTAGCCGGGATTATGCAGGCGGCTCGCTGAAAACTCCCCGTCGAAAATAAATGAAATTCGTGAGTTGTTTGCAGAGCATAAATTTCGGCATTAACATGCTCATTGCTCAGCGAATGGCAGCCGGACACGAACCAGGCTACCCGGATACGCTCAAGGATTTGCCAGTTTGGTAAATGGACAAAACGCGTCTCCCTCGCACAATTTACGAGTCCTCGGGTGTAATAAATTAGCCAAAACTTGTTACGCAAACTGAAAATGCCAATAAAAAATGCGTTGCGAAAAACAGAGGCTAATAAATTATTGACCTCCCTCCTTGGAGGGAGCCGAGCCCCATGCAACTGACGCTTTTTGTGAGCCTGTTTAATGGGAGTGTAACGATTTGTGTAAAACAGAAACGAACATGGGAACATTATCCACTAAATTTGTATTAAGGCAATAGAACATTGTAAGGCTTTACGACATAAGTGACATTTAAATATCAAATTATTTACTTTTCTACCAATATCAAAAAGTAAACCGTACCGACGCCAAACCCGAGAATCAAAAAGTTTAATTAAGGCCCAAGACATCGCTGTAATTGCTGAGTAACCAGCAACTTTTCAGGGCATACATTGCATTAGTTTTATTTGCGCAGCGCTTAAAAACGCATTGCACTCGAAGAGCAAATCAATTGAATTGGCGCAATGTTGCCAGGCAACTTTGACTGCAGAATCGGGATAAAAGGTGCAGCAGCAGAGAAAGGAGCAAAGGATTTGGCTCTGCAACTGCAGCACAAGGATCTCATTGTTGCGCACAAACTTTAAAAAACTTTTCGAGTGGCCATCTGACTTTATTCACTCTACTCTTCCAGACCTCCTTCATGCTCGTCCTGCCCAGCCAGGGCCCTCCAGTTGACTTTGAGTGGCTTTTGGGTGTCTTTAATCCACTTCAGTTCGGAGGCAGGGAGACATAATCATTCTGCATATTCAACTCCTCCTGGAACTTATGAGATTCGGTTTACATTGAAACTCAAATCAAAGCATCTATCTTCTATTTGCATTGGAAATGCATTTTGCCAGCTCTCGTTTTATTTAAAATTTGAGTTTTTTCTCCCCTTTTTGGCCAGCACTTAAGTTTAGTTAAGCCATAAAAGTTTTCTGACTTTCGTAATCTTTTATGGGCCTGGCTAATGCATTGACTTCACATATCTTAAAAGCCAGTTCCAGGATTTAACTCTTTCCAAGCCATAATTATAATCACTCAATATTTACATAAATTTGCATGACAAAGTAAGTACAAATTGTGATTACATCTACAAATAAATATGCACTTAAGCGGCTTTACTCGTATTGCAAATAAATCCTTGACACAGGAAACAGCGCTGCGGGAGAGAGACTCTTCTGACACACGTCGATATTCATTAATCCTGTTGGCCTCGTTCTCACACAATTCGCCAGTTGAAATGTGTATACATATAGTAGTATATATAGTACACTGCGTATCCGCAACGTTGGCCCATCAGGGAGCCGTAATTAAGTGCCTTAATGCACAACAAAATCTACTTTCAACACATACGCCACACAGGCACACAGACGAAAGGGATTTTTATTCAGTTAGGTATTAAATGGACATAAACAATAAGTGAAACTGCAGCTGACAGCACGTAAATATTTATGAAATTTTCACAACAAACAAAATCTAACTAAGGCAAATAAATGCTTGCAGGCATAACCGTATAATACACTGCAATCGAAGCCTTTACGCACACACAGGAGGACCGGATACATAGGGATATGGCTAGGAGAATAAGATACAGGACACGTGCGGTGGCTGCCCCGAAGGACAATGTGACCGATATGCAAAAGTTTCCGACCACAGCACCGAGAGGATGTGCTGACATTGTCCAGAGACAGTTACCTGTGATATTTTGTGAAATTCTAAAGGAAAACACAGGACTCTAGACCCAGGAACGAGACAGCCTCCATATGCGCACACGAACCCACTCGTATAAACAGGATTATGTGTCTCGGGGGGGTTATGTAAGTAAGCTTCCGTTGTAAATTGATTTTGTTGCCAGCCGGACACACTGAGGGAAAATGAAAAGGATTTTCCCCACTCATTGTTGCTTGGGGTCGTGCCTGGCCACCTCATGAAATTGAAACTACACAGGTCCTGCGATTCGTTTGCTCAACTGCCGAATTTTAGGCGAACACACCAGAGGACAGCAAAAGATAATTCTTAAACCAAATAAAGATTTGAACTTATTGATTAGGAATTTAATTATGTATTTTTAAAAAATATATTGTAATTATTACCTAAAGTTCAAGTTAAGGAAAGTATTGTCTTTGGAAGTTACAAACTCCGTTAAAAATATCAACATCTAAAGACACCAACAATAAGCACTAAGTACCATCCAATCCATTATATATTCTCTTAGTTTATGCTAATATTTCTGTTTTATATATATTTTACATTACATATTTGGGTCGAGAGAAAAGACGGCCCAAAGTTGCATGAATGAGTGATTTTCTGTGTGGAAATATTTTTAATTTTGGCATAGCTCTGATTTGATTGTGTCTGGCCAAGGCGAGTGCCAAGGTTTGTGGACTTTCGTGCTGCTTGCCCCGAGAATGTCCTGTGCCTTTTCTTGTATTTTTTTCTTTTTTGTACATTCTGCGGACTGGAGACAATTTTTCGCTTTGTTCGTTTGACATTTGCCGGATGGCTGAGGGACGGGTTGACCGAATGAAGCCGCTGTCTCTTCGCCGCTCTCTGTCAATGTCCATGCTTTTGATATTGATGTCCTTTGAAGTGTTTTCAATTAGTTTGCATTTCGCTTGTCGCCATTCCTGTACTCCTTGGTTTTTGTTATGGGATTCTTTTTATGTTATAGGCATTTGGGGTATATAAAATTCCTGTTACTAAAAGCTGATGAAATTAAATGTTTTATATACTAAAATCTTTAAAAGCAAAATATTGTATCCAATATTACGTATTCAAAAAGAAATTGTATAAATATAAGATAAATACAAAAATAACTACAAAATAGATAAACTCCACTTAAATGCTCGGTATCTCCGGGTTGTTACGCCCCTTTCTTGTTCTGCTCCTGCGGGCAGCAGCCGAGAGGACATATTAATAAAAGACAGACGACCAGGGGAATGTCCTGTGACCGTCTGCTAATTGAACGGACAATCCAATCCGTCCGGGACTTGTCAGCTTTGCGCCAAATGAGTTTCAAAGGTAAACGGGGAGCGGAAAACTGGCAACTGGCAACTGCACAAAACTGTCTACATGTGTCCCAAATTGGCGCTCAGTCGGATTAGCTGCTTTTTGCTACAATCACTAGCCCTTTTTTCGTCCTTTTAGCCGCTGCATTCAGCTATGACAACTGCGAACAGGTGGCTGGCAAACATTTACGTAAACTGCTCGACCCCTTTCCCGCCTTTCAACTGGCCATAAATATTTGCGCAGGCTAATTCAGTGAGCATCTGGGTCGCGCTGATCTCTGACACGGCTCCTGCATAAATTCAGGGCGAGTGGCAGGGATCTAAATATCCCCAGTCCACTCCATTCCCCCATTTCCGTTCTGGGGCCATCGGCATAATTTACTTGGACTTCCGCTTTGGCTCACTCCTCTCGTGATGTGCATATTTTATGCCTTTTATCATAATTTATGCGTTGATACGGCAAATGCATAAAATTAAATTCAATTCACACACACACAGTCGTCCTCTTTGTGTTTGCCGAATGCATTCAATTTTGATTTAATGTAACGCCGCGCCCCTTTCACTACAGTTGCAATTTTTAGCTTAGTGCAAATGACTGCTAAAATTTGCATAAATTGCACTTAATATACGCTCCATTTCCATATGAATATTTCGGTGAGATCAGGTTATGCAAATGAAACCCAGACGTGCCTGATTAGATAATTGCCGGTAATCAACAGCAAAACGCTTTTCTAACCTCTGTGAATTTCGGAACTGGAGCCACAAATAAATTAAAAACAGATTTGGCAAAAAATAATTATTGTCTTTTTTTCAATTCTAAATTGAAAATATTTATTCCATTTAAAAAGCTTTCAGTAACTAAAATAACTAAGCTAACTTTTTCTAGTTTTGTTTCTGTATTATATTATTGTTATATACATTTTTTCCCTTTTCCTCACTTAACCTAGAGAGGGCAAAAATTATTTAATTAAGACATACAAAGCCTGGCTCCTAGTCTAGTTCTATTCTGGTTTCCTTGTTTTATTGAATTCGTTCGCTCCATAAAAATTTATTACCAGCATCTCCATCCCTCTCCATCCCGATGGTTTCACCCAGACTGGACCATAAAAAATTTGCGGAGAAAAAAAAAGGAAAGAAAAGGAAAATCGGGGGATAAGGATGGAAGCTGATGATTTTATCACAGCCAGCAGTTTTTCAGCTTGAACTGTGGCAATGGCCTTTTATTCAATTTGCGCGCTTCATTCAAATTGTTCGCCGGCCAACCGAGGGAAAGAAATGTAAAAGTTTTGGCCGCCTTTTGAACTTTTTGGCACTCGCCACCGATGTATTATTGAGTCTGTAAATCGCCAGCTTGTATCCAGTTAAGCCAACTGCAGCCAGCTGCTTTAATTTGAATTTAACATGAGAAAAAAAATGCGAAAATGTGAGAAAGAAATAAAGTAAAGGCATCGCCGCGGGGCGCATAAAATGCGGCATTAATTTGACAGGCAAGTCTGGGTGCAGAGGCATGTGTGGAACAGGAGCAGCCAGCAATGGAGCTGTTTTTCGGGGGCGTTAAGGGGTTAAGAGCTGTCGCTGGTGGGGCGAAAAAAAGAATGAATCGCGTGAGTAACTTAACGCATCATGTGGCAAGCTTGAGGTTTCGATTCCCCGAAGATGGCCAGCGGCAAGTCCTAGAAAACATGGGTTTATGCACACTGGCGTAAAATCTGAAATACATTACTGTTAAAAGATAATTTTTGAAAAACTAATTGTATTGTAAATTACAACAAAGAAATTGAATTTTAAAATATTAAAGTTCACAGATTTAATCCATTGGAAATTTGAAATGATTCACAATTCAAGCAGGAATTACTAGTTTTTTCTCCAAGTTCACCCCAAATTATATTTCATTCACCTGAAAGCACAAAATTTACGTTAACATAATATCAGCGGTGTCTGATCGTTCTATTACCTCTGCCCGGTAGCTCGTCCTGGCCGTGCCGACTTGCCCACCTTTGTGTTGATTTGGGCTAGGTTTTACGCGACGTCTGTTTCCAGATCATCCTGGAGGCTCTTGGGGAGGCCATGGCCTTTAAGAGCACACGCACACAGACGTATGGAGGAGCTCTCGCCACGTCTGCTTGGCCGGCGAAAATGCAAAATATCCGTACCGCAAGCAAAGCCGGCGGACGGCTGTTGCGATAATTAATTCATAATGCCAGGAGAGCATCCGCTCGAGTGGCCGAGAAGAGCAGAGCAAACACTTTATTAAAATTAAAATTTATCTAAATTGCGACAGCAAGCTATTCTATCCGCAAAGTACTTGGGCAACTCCGTCCGCCACCGGCAGCGCCTCCGCCTCTGCCTCGGTCTGACAATGACGGAAGGGTTGTTCCTGAAGCCAGACCAAAGCAAAGTGTCTGGCCCGTTCTGGATATTTTTCACTCTTTCGCCAGGACCCACTTTTCCCCTCTCCCGAGCTGCACTCCTTGGTGCTGCTGCTCCGGCGTCTTGTGTCTGTCAAACGTCAGTCTTGGCGCTGTGGAGCGTTGAAATTGAAAGCTCCGCTCGCTTTGTCTTCTGCCCAGGTGGTGAGAAAGCTGGCGGGGATCTGTCCGGGGGATGGGGGATGGTGCAGTGGTAGTGGGGGCCTGGGCCTTTGCATTCCCAATGTGTCACTTTGATTTATTATTTTCGACAGCCCTCCCCACGGAGCCCTGCTTAAAGCACTTGTGAGTATAAGCAGAAGGAAACCCGTACACTAGGAGTACAAATCGCGACTAGAAGATCCAACCACTATATTGTATTACAATATTTATTTGATTTTTAAATTGCTTAAAAATATTTTATATTACAAGCAAATTTGGGATTGTTTCGGACCAGGAAATTAATTTAGGGAATACAAAAAAAATCAATGGATCAATTCTGTTTTTATATTTGACTCGAATACCGGTATATAAATTGCTATTTAAAAGGTACTATATATTTGCGATTATTAGATTATTAGGGAATTTTTGCAATTGTTTGAAGAATGTTTCTATCCAAGATTAATCAAACTCTATGATATTTCAATATGGTTTTAAGGGCGATATTTTTATAGATATGTCAATCGGCTTTTCCCTCTCGATATATGTGCATTCCCCAAACCATTCTCACCTGAAGATGTGGTCATTTCTCTCAGTACATCGGCGTCTGTGTGCGGTTCTTGGGGAGAGCACAGCTCGAGCGCAATTTTTCATTTCCCTTTGCATTTTTTACACGCCCCTGCCACTTTGCGTTTTTATCTCATTTATTTATTTTACAATTAGACAAAGTGAAGTGCACTTCCACACGGGCAACAGCTGCACATGCTCGGCGGGGCTGCTGTGGGGTCCGCAGGTTAGGGATTGGGGTGGCAATGGCAATGGCAATTGCAATTGCAATCGCAATGGCATCTGCACCTCCATGTCCACATCCACGTGCCCGTCGGTTGTGTACTTTGCGGCATGGCAGCAGGCCAAGGAACCGAACTGGGAGAGGGCCAAAAAGGTACTGTGGGCGGCGGCCTTGTGGCTGTCCTAAATCAAAAGCTTACGGCCGAACTGCTTAAAATTAACATTAAGGCTTAAGTACGGCGTGGCATAGGCTCAAGGCACACAGACACCAGATACGAGAGAACGAGATACATTCTTGCACAGATACTTTCTCGCCAAGGCTGAGCCGGCGGGGCAGGCAAGCAATAATCATAAAAGTAGCCCGCACACAAGTCTCTCGCAAACTTTTCACATCGACGAAACAAATGGCAAATGGCCTGGTAGAAGAAACACTTAAGCGCCAGGTAAGTGAAAACTCAAATAAAAATGG
Source organism: Drosophila tsacasi (assembly GCA_018904565.1). Lineage (NCBI taxonomy): Eukaryota > Metazoa > Arthropoda > Insecta > Diptera > Drosophilidae > Drosophila > Drosophila tsacasi. The sequence continues at coordinate 38,018 of JAEIHY010018625.1, forward strand.
CAAAACACCCCCGAAAAAAGGAGGAAAACTTTTACAATGCGAACGCGACTCGATGTTGGGCTATTTTTGGGCCTCGCAAACTTCCAGCTTGCTCGGATTCGATAAACCCCCGCCCGGCAGCTCTTTAAGGCAACTTACGTGAGACTTTAATTCAGATTTACGGATTATAGGGGGAGTATAATGGAATAAGTAATTATTTATCCGATAAGCTTGATCAGAGGTTACTATATAACAAGAGGATAAATAAACTGAACAAAAATGTAAACTACTTAAATAACAAAATAATTTATATTTTTTAATAAGTTTAAACTTTAAAGACTTATTTGTGTACTAGATAATAAACATAAATACTCAAAGTAGAAATTTTAACAAGAATTGCTAAGCAACGCGATACTGTAGAGTCAAGATCTTAGACTAAACATTAACCGAATGCGGCGCCGCCACGAGCCCATCGGCAGCACGTACGCAATCTCGAGTTTCGACTGACCAGGCCGTAATCAAAAGACTCTTTTTCCTCGAAGGAAATACATAAATACGAGAATGTACTTTAACGTCCATATAAAGGAAAATAACTCACTCAATCGAAGCTAGGCAGAATAAAGCCGAAGCTAGGCTGAATAAAGCCGAACTTCACTCAATAAAGCTTTTCGATAAGTACCGAGGCTTGATCGCCACCAGAGGAAGAATTTAGAAATTAGTTCAGTTTGAGAGCTGAAAGAATAAGGTCAGAAAGAAGAAATAAAAATATACAACTAATATACTTTTTTTTGACAAGCTGTTAAGAAAGGATAATTTTGTGTGCAGTGAAAATAATTTTGTGAAAAAAGTGCTTAAAAAAGTCGGTAATGATCAATGTAACAAATGTAAATAGTTAAATAAGAAGTGCACTTACATACGAAAGTGTACACAAATTATATCCTTTTTTAAATATTTCTTAAAAATTTAATTTTCAAACTGCATTACAAATTTAGTAATTCACATTTTATATACTTAAAATCATTACAAATAATTTATTTATATATATTATAGCAATCTACTGTATAAAGTCATCATGGCTCAAGTGGAACTTTCAGATTTGGACTTTAACCAAGCACTTATGCTAATCGCACAGGTGCCAACCTTCGATGGAACTCCAGAGGATCTATGCCCATTTATAACACGCATTGAGGGTATCCTGAAATTGTATCCAACCCAGGATGAGCGACAAACCAGCATAATGTATTTAGCAACCGATTTTCGACTATTGGGAGAAGCCAGTCGAGTTAATGTGATGCGAGAGGCAAAGACCTGGTCTGAACTGAAGCCAGTCCTGATTAAAGCATTCACCATCAATTCACGTTTTAACGAAAGCCTCAAAGGCTTCGTAGATGAACTGGAATCTAAGGCATACCAAATTCGTAGTAAGGTGGGTTTAGACGATGAAGACACCACCCCCAGAGATCTTGTTGATCAGAAGCTTTCTGATCGTTATTTAAAGTCTTTGAAACGACTCGATATTTCGACAATTTCGATTCTTAAGAAAGCTTCTCAAATGCGGGAATTTTACGAAAGAGAAATATCAAAGGAAAAATATAATGATTTAAATAACGACTATGACCCCAATGATTTTTGTGATTTACGTAGGAAACATAATTCAGATAAAGCACCTGAATCCCCAAGAGTCATTAGACTTGCTCATAGAAACCTAACTAAAAACACTTTGCCACCTAAAAATACAGATACTTAAATGCATATTTTTGTTTCCTTTCATAACCATATTGAAAATATAAAATAAATATATATCAAGAAAGTAATTAAACCCGAAATGAAAAAAAAAATCGAAGGAGTTGTATGTACTTAACCAACATTTGTATCTTTTATAACTTTGTAACTCATAACCCATTAATAAATTACTTCATAACTAAGTATGATCTATCAAGTTACTAAGCTGACTTGAAGTCCTATTTGATATTATACAAAGGCGGTTCTCCAAATGAACACCAACGGGTTCTCTTAGAATCAAGTGTCTTTGCACCCACGTTCCCTGTGCGGCTTTGATGCTTCCCTCGATGCGCCTTGGGCTAGGCTATGGCTATCCAAAGCAAGGCTTTATTATTGCGGCGTCAGCTCTTTGAAGTCAGCACAAATTTTGATTGCAAACTGCCAGCGGCCTGACATTTATTGCCGCCCAGCTCTGGACTCTGGACTCTGCGGACTGTGGCTTGCAGCATTTGCTCGGACTCCATTTGGCAGACCGATTATGAAACTCTGCATCCTCTAATTGTAATTTCAGCTTCAACTGGGTTGCCTCGACTTTAAGGCACCGGGAAAAACTCCAGAGAGCGACGAAAAAGTGGCAAACTGCTAGTTTTCATTGCATTGGCCTGCCCGGCAAGGTTGAAATGTCAACGCAAGTCACACAGAGACAATCATACAAACCGACACACACCCACTGGCACAGAGATTTATCGGAAAATATGCAAGCTGCGCAATTTCCCCCTTCATTTTGCGCCAGCCAGCCAGCCGAGTTGCCGCTTTGGCTAGATCTTTTTAGCCAAAAAGAGACTTTATGGAAATTTTTTAAATTAATCTCACGTTCGTTGATATATGTACCTACATTTTGTGGGTATATATTAAATAGCATTAAATGTTGAAATTAATTCAGAAATGAACTCGTTAATTGAATATATATAGACAGAAGTGATGCTAAAGATCGATTTAAATTAATTTAAAGCCATTTTTAAAAATGAAAAATAAAAAGAAACAAAATAAAGAATTATGATAAAGGTAACAAATAGTTTTATTCTCTATATTTAGTTTATTATATAGGTACTATATAAAGACCCCAAATATTGATCAAATGTAAATTCAACTACGTGATTTTGATCGTAAAAGCAGTTTTGTTGGTACAAAGAAAATTATTGTTTTAAAATTCTGTATTTATTTCTGAATAGGGAATAAATTAAAGTGGTTTTCTTAATAAACTCTTGCATCTTCTATGGACTTACCTAAACCTAAATCTGATCATCTTTGTTTCCGTTTCAAACTTGACTGGAAGCTGTGCCAACACTTTCGCCCCCGCATCTGAGTGGGCAACCAGAGTCGAAAAATTTGTGAAATGCGACCCAATTTTGTCGTATCGCAACATGGCATAGTTCGACACATTTCCGCACCTAGACTGGAGCTGAAACAGAGGGCAGCCGAGGAGGGAATATCCCCGACTGACATTTTGTCGAGCTGTGCATTTCGGACATGTGCAGGCGAAAAGGCAGTGTACGACGCCCACCACCCATCAGCATCAGTCCACTTTTCATGGGCCAACTGAGCCATCCGTCAGTTCGATTTATGTCACGCAAACACGGCAGCCCGGTGTGCATTTGTGTTTGCTAATTAACAAACGTTTGGTCTAATATCCAGGCAGAGACACTTTTTTTGGCGGTCAAACTGACTAATTACGCCGCAACGTAATCAACTTGCGCAGTAGTTCACTTTATCAGCAGGAAAATAGTTTATTTGAGCAATTAACCGCAGAAAAAAAAAATAAAATGAAAAGTCGTTGGGGTTGTACGCTTTCACGAACTAAATTAAGGTTAGTAAGTATTATCTAAACAATTATTTAAAAGGAAATGTTTTATTAAAAATAACAAGTACAAGTAGTATAGCCCTCAGTTTTAAATTTTACCAAAATTTAAAATACTCTTTTAATTCAAAATAGAAAAAAGACTTTAAAATTATTTAAATTAATGCCACAATTCGTTGATTTAATGATTATGAGGGGTTTTTCTCCCCGTGCCGTAGGTTATTTGAGGTCCTGGAAATATGTGCTGATTTACATTTCAAAATCCATTAACGAGCTATGGTCGCGTCCTTTTGTTCACCTCACAATGAACAGAGTTAAATTATTTTGAAATTATATCCATCGCCAGTGGGTGGTCGTTGTGGTCATGAAAAAGCTATGCTTTTAATGCAAAGTGTTTGTTTGGAAACAATTCGGGGCAAAAAATCCTAATAATTGAAGCGTTTAAATTCACATCAATATAAATTATGCACAGTTAGTGTAATGAATATTTTGCAGTTGAATACCACACGGACCTCTGCCCCAGCTCTTGTTTTGGCAAGCCACTCTAATGCGAGATGACCATGAAACGAGTTATAATAAAATATATTTCAAATAAATGCCCATTAAGGTTCATTAGCGAATGGCAGTTGACAGCCCCCAGAAGGGTACTAAAGGTAATGAGTAAGTTTATTATGTTTTGAAAAATATTATAAATTATTTGAAATATTTTTATATTAATATTTATAGTAATAAATTCACTAGAAAGACTAAGAAAATGAATTAAAAAATGCTTCAAGGGTAAGCTTTGGCTTTCAAAGAGTAATACATATTTCGAGTTATACCATATTTTGCACTTTGTCTCTCGAATGATGATGATGGGAGCTTTTTATAAGCACTAATGCCTGTAATTAATGTGTATTTGCAATAATTAATCAGCTGCTTGTATTTGTAATTGCCAAAGTGTGCGCTAATTCGAGTGTGCACTAATGCATTGAGCCATATATTTGGATTAGGCGGTAATAACTAATTGATGGTACTTGGAGCCGTATTAATTAAGCTTGTAAATTTAAATATTTATAAAATAAATGTTATTAATGGCTCATAAAGTAATCTTCCTTCTTATAAGCAATATGTAGTTACCATTGGCCTCAGCCGTAAATAAAATTCGATTATGCTGCAATGACAAATCCCATTTCCAACCGGATTGCTTTGACTCTCCGGGATACCTGCTGGCAATCTTTGCCGAAAACCGCAAAAAGCAATTATCAAATAAAGCAAAACAAGGACATTTTGGCTCAGCATGGCAAACAAACAAAAAGCAATGCAAAACAACAGGAAATCAAAAACAAAAGCTGCTCCGAGTCAAGCGCAAAATGAAAGGACATTAAACATGAACGGGCATTGTGGCACAAAGTAAATGGCAGGATTAAAACGGCTCATTCTGTCTCTGGCCGTATGTGTGTGGGCTGCCAGAGGGCAGGCGGGCATCCATGACCACGGATGCAAGGACACATCCCAGCCGCCACCTGGCCTCACCTCCTGAGCCTGCTGCAGCCTCAATGCCGCCACTTAAGCAGCGCTACGTGAGCCAAGAGACACACACGCAAATAACTGCGGGGGTAGCTTTTAATTATCTCGTTATTTTTTAATTTCCACCATTTCACTGATTTCATTTTGAGCACATCGAGCGCGACGGGCGGTCGGTCGCCAAATGGAAAGCGGGAGAACAAAATTGGCGGCAGAAGGAGAAGTCGGCGCCGTAATCCCGACGTCATTCCAACCTGCTGAATATGCAGAAAACGAGGACCTTAAGACGCAACTAATTCTCAGCTCGCTTAATTCTGTCCAGGTTGTTGTCTTTGTGATACACGGAGAAAAACAATAAAGGAATTTAGTCATTTATGTCTTAAGCATTGCTTCAAATACTATTAAATGTTTGAAACATTTTATTTTAGACTTGCGTCTTAATTATTTTCTAATTATTATTTAAATTATTTGTTATTTAAAAATTAATTGTAACTTTACCTTGAGATACAAGTTCCGTTTAAATAAAAATTGCATTGACTAGAGCTGTAAGTATACAACACCGCATAACTTTCTTGTTCGTTTAAATAATGTATAAACTTAATAATTTTTATCTTAACACTTCACTTAAGCATTGTTATTGATATTTTTTCTCTGTATAGTGATAATTTGCTTACGCTCTAATGGCCCGGCCACTTGGAGTGGTTCTTAAAGCCCCACAAAAACGACGGCGGAGTGTAAAGTGAGCTGAAAAACAATTAAGTCAGCTGGGGAAGCTCGACGACACCGACCGCCCGACCGCCGACCACCGACCTCTCGACCCACCAGCCCTCCACATTAACATCAAATTAGTTCGTGGATTAACACGTTTTTCACATGCCGGTGGCGAAGAGCAGGCAGGGAGTTCCAGGAGCCAAGCCCAAGCTACATTACGCATACGACGGGGAGGGTAAGGAAAGGCACCGTCCCGTTCTTTAGTTTCGACCCGTGCTCAGCGAGGCATGTGAAAGGCTTACTACACTAATTATGTCCATGGCCGGCCTTTACTTTTCGGGGACATGGTTTAAAATACTCCAATGTTTATTATTAACAAGTGGAACTATATTAAGAGTACCCCATCCCATACGGGATGATAGGCTAACGTGGCTTACAGCTTTGGTTAAAGTAACAGAATTAAAGTGTCCATCTTTATTTTAAAGAAACTGAGGAAATTCTAGTATTAGTTAAAGTTTCAAAATGCAACTAGTGTGCAAGATTTTACAATTGGGAAATCCTTTTTATGTCAATATTAATTATTATGAATATTATATTTAAAAGCCAAGCCATTGATTTTAAAAGAAAATATAATTATGAAAGGCTTATTAGAACCTAACAATGTATATTTTAATTTTAAGAAGAAAAACAATTGATTTTTAAACAAAATATAATAGAAAATATAGGAAAGACTTCTAGTTGAAAAATACTTTTATGTTTTTTTTAACCATTCATTTCTAAGGGAAATCAAATTGGGAAATTCTTTACTACAAAATAAAAACACTTGATTTATATTTATTTAAATGTTAAACCGCAAATTAAACGCTTTCTGCAGATGAAAAGTTTTTATATTCTAAAAAGTTGCAGGGCTATTATCTTCGCCACAACTGTGGCTATATTTAAATAAAGTTTCAGCTCGACCTGGCAAACTTGCAGCTACAAAATAGGCTTCATCGCTCTTTTGTCATGCCCGGCAAGAGCCGGCAACACATAGCCGTATATCTTGGAGCTAAATCAGTGGCACAATGAGCATATTGTATGGCTAAAAAATTTAATGCTTACGTGCCTGCAATATCTGCCGGCAGGAAGAATGCGATTGCGGTGGATGAAAGGGATATGTGAGGCGCATCGACGGCACTGGTAAAGTTCATAAATAAAACGTCCGAAAACCTCGACTTTTGGCTTTGGTTTAAAATAAAAGTTCCTCTCCACATCGTCGTCGTCGTCGAAAAAATAATGGAGAAGTTGCTTGGAAAATGCTGCACTATAAAGAAAATCGTTTACTGATTTACTCGCTGTGGTGTTCGGTGGGAAAATGGGGGAAATCGGGCGGGTAAAACGCTGCAACTAATAAAAGTTTTCGCCGTTCTGAGTTCGGTGCTGGTGGTGTGCCAGCCACACCCCCAAATACACACACTCGAGTCCTGGTCATCCCGGTTGAAATGTTTGCTGTTGTGGCTTTTCAGCAATTTCAACTCACGTTCAGAGGGGGCACAACAAAAAAGAAAAGCTTAATCCGCCCGGCACTTTAATAATGAGATTTATATTGAAGAGAAATTGATTGCCACGAAGGGAGTCGATAAATGCCAATAAACATATGAATGATCGGGCTTCCTAACAACTGTATTAATTTTGCAGAATGAAACATTGGCATTTAAACCCTAGGAATATATAGTAAATCCCAGTAATTTATTTTGCTTAAGAGTTAAAATAGTTTTTAATTAAATGCCCACAATTTATGGTAGTTTTAGACTGAAATATTTTGCTATGTACATTTGTTGAAAAACCTTTGCTGTTAAATTAAAAAGTAGAAGTGGAATCTTAGGTTACTTTTTTTTATCACTTATATGATAAAGTTTTGTTATATAGATTCCTAGGGGTAAAATAGCAGTGGGTTACTGTAGTTGATTGTAACGAATATTAAAAGATCGACTCGACTCTTGATGTTGGTTTAAAATACTTTATATTTAATGGTAGCGGAAATATTCCCATTAATGCAAGTTTGAGATTACATTTAATGTGTTATAAAAGAGTTTAAAACTAAAATACCAACAATTTGGGGAATAATTAATAAGTTTAATTAAATAAATAAAAAAAAAAAAAAATTTTACGTTGAACCACCATTTTACATTTGACATTCACACCTTTTTACTCACACTATGCCGGCCTCTAGCGGAAGAAAATATCAACATGCGTCAACTAGCGATGCCAGACAGTTGCAAAATTATCTCAAAAAAGCTGTTTTAAAATGTTTTCTGTTAAATTTAAAATTTCACAACGTTAAGCATTGCATTAAAATAAACAAATATTTCAAAATAAAATTCTTATGTTTTATAAGCAGCAAATGTATAATGATGTGAAATTTAAAGGTTTAAAAATAAAGTAATTTTGTTACTGTAATTTAAATTTTGAGCTTTATTTTTTAAAATAAAATTTATGTCTTTCAAAACTCTTAATTAGAACTTGTGAAAATGTTCCAAAATTTAATTTAAGCAATGCATAAATTTTAAATATAAGCATTGCATTTTCTTATGGTTTTCTTAAGCAAACGTTTCACTTTTCCTGGCTTGTCAGTATTTAAATATGTATATAACGTTCAAGCCCGATTTGCATATGCTAATGTAAATTATAATGTAGGGGTTTTTTCATTCAGTTTATAATGAATGAATTAAATAAACTCATTTGCGCTTAAAACAATCAGTAAAAACAAATATCATTAAGAGGAAAGGCAGCTCCTTTCGCTCGATTAATTTCCTGTTTTTGTAAACCGATTTTCCAGCACAAAGCCATTCCAGTTGTTGTGCCAAAAGAAACGCAATTAAACTGGCTAAGTTACATCCAGTATCCAGTATCCAGTACCCAGTACTCAGAGTCAGAGTCAGAATCAGAATCGGAATCTGAAACAGAACACCGCTGTGAAAAACACTCAAGAAAGTGTACCGACTGCCGCCAGCGGAAGTGACATTTTTGCCCACTTCGCACATATTCAATTAGGTGGATTTGCTGGCGAGATAAATTGATTAATTTGCCAGCAGCGGCACGGCAATCGCACAAAAGCCAACGTGTATAAATACAACAAGAACTCTGCAATCCGTCAGCAGTTGTTCTAGAACCAGTTTGCCGGCAAACAAACGTGTTGCCAACGTACGCCCACGCCTCCAGCATCGCCGACAAACACTCAACTGTCGGTAAGTAATAGTGTCTCCGGTATCGGGTACCGATCCTCTGCATACGTCACTGGTCCGAAAACTTAAGCCGCGTCTTAAGAGTCACGCCCACAAATCACTTGTGACGTATACGCCGCATGGGCTTTATCCATTACTCATACGCATGCGAATGCGGCGCGTGTTGCCAATTAGTTAGAAAACATTCAATTTGTGTCGCATAAAATTAACATAACTAAAAATTTTCCCACGATACCGTATTACCGATTATTTCAGCTCATTCCACAGCCATATAGCCATATATTTCCATATTTTTGTTGTCTGTTTCGCTTCGCTCGGAATAAATTGTAAATCGAAACCAGTTGCCAATCGGCAGCGTGTCCGGTTGGAGGCAGGACAAAAGAATTCCTATTTAAGTTATTACTTTTTTTTCTCATATCACTGGGCATCTGGTCTTGGGTCCGTTCTACGCTTTACATTTTAACCATATATTTTTACTGCATTTACAGCGCCATTAATTAATGGGCTCGCCAGTCGCATAAGATTTGCATTCATTACGATTTCAGTTCAGTTCGGCTGCGTCCGTTCGCTCGCCACTTCCTGATGCCATAGGCTTTTTAGTAGTTGCTTTTCGAAAAGAGCTTTTGCCTTAGCCATTTACTTTCTTTCCCAAGTTCGGTGAATTTTTTCGTTTGCTCTTGAGAATCGGGGAAATTTCTGAAAGCCATCAAAATGAGTTAATAAGTAAGTAGCAAGATGAACTATAAGGATTCTTTCTTTTATTATAAATATTATTATAAAATAAGAGGACATAAACACCGTGTTATAATATATTATATCATAAATAAAAGTAATTCATTTCATCTCAGAATTTATAAATATTCTTTTATGTGCGACTTAATTGGAGCTGCCTCTTTGCATTCCTTAAATTCCGTTGGCTAAATTCTCGCACTAAAAACGCCATTTTATATATTTTCTTATGAAAATTATGCGAGATTCAGCATTCAAACATTTTTCTATATAAAGAAATACGTATTTTTTTGTTTCGTATCGTTCGCCAATTTGCATACGCTTAACAACTATAATGGATATTTTATTGAGTTTGTACTGCTTTCGATTGGCTCAAACATCTGACGTATGTATCTTAGCGCCACTGGGGCTGGCTGGTCGGACGACTTGCCTCGCATCTGCGACCGGCTCCCACAGTTGTTTTTTATTTTATTGATATTTTTTTATTTTGTTTTTTGCCGCTGCCTCGGGCTTCTTTACGCTGCTAAGCTTTCGCATCTGAGTTTGGGCCGAGAGCATATATAAAATAAGAAGACAAACGAGCGATAACAATTATTTCCACTCCGATCTAGCCAGACAGCGGTCGCAATTCAGCCAGCTCTCTTAACCAAGCCTATTGGAGTCCTAAATAAATACCGCCATGAACTGCAAGCCCTTGATTTTGTGCACTTTCGTGGCAGTTGCACTATGTCTGGTGCAATACGGAGGTGCACTGCCTGCCATTGGGCATTACACCCACAAGAGATTTGGTAAGTTTCCTAAAGCACCTATCTTCCTGAAACCAATAATAATTTTACAATTTTATCATTTCTTCCTTCAGATTCGATGGGCGGCATTGACTTCATTCAGGTTGGTAATCAGAATTAATTGTTATTGCTTTTTTTGAATTTAAAGTCCAGAAAAATATATAATTACAAAATTAATTTATATTATTTATATAAAATGATCTAAAAACGGTTGAATAATAAAAGATTTTAACATAAATTAAATTCATTTAGAACTTTTTAGAATAGAATATTTTTATAAATCTGTAGTTTTGACCAATCGTTTGCATTTACAGTTAAATTAATAATACCTTAACCTTTATTCATCATTCAGGTCTGTCTTAACAACTGTGTCCAGTGCAAGACCATGCTGGGCGACTACTTCCAGGGCCAGACTTGTGCGCTATCCTGCCTCAAGTTCAAGGGCAAGGCGATTCCCGACTGCGAGGATATAGCCTCCATAGCTCCGTTTCTAAATGCTCTCGAGTAAGTTCCCAGCGAAGAAGCGGCTCTTGTGCGGTGTGCGAGGTGTGTGGATATGGATATTGGATATGGATGTGTGTGCTTTTATGGCCTGTGACTCAGGTGTGGATTTATTTGGGTCAATGCGACGCTCAACACGAATCTTGGCGATCTTGGCTGCTGATGTCGACCACAACGGTGATGAAACTGACTTTGCTAACAAAAACTGAATTTCCAGCGCGAAACCAAAGAGTTCCTATTAATGTGTAATTGTATAGTAAATAAACAAATTCCTTAGAAAAACTTTGAACTTCTTTTGTGTTTTAAAGAGCTTACAAGGATTTTTAAAAGGAGAAAAAGGGTTTGTAAAGAATATAGTTAAAACACTTACCTTCGATTTTTGGGATACATTATATAAATAATACATGCATTGAAATTAACCAAAAGTAAAGTTATACCTCCTCTTAGCCCTGTGTAAACATCTCCCTAATGTTTTTTGTTTAAATTTTATTTAAAATATACTTGCATATACAAAAACTTACATCGATACATATTTTAAGAATCATTAATGTTTTCTTTATCGCGTTTTTCCGATTGCTTCGATATGCTTTAACTTAATCGCTCTATTTCTGCTATTTAATAATAATATATACAGAGAATGTATGGGTCATGCACGGAAATGCTGGAAAGAGCTCTGGAGAGAATGGCAGAGTCAAGACTACTACTGACTGGCTACAGAAATGGGCGGGGTGGATGGTGGGCACAGACTAGTTAGGAGACTAAGCAGTGAGAAAAAGGATAGAACGGGACGTCCCGAGACGGAAGTTACAGATACAGACGTTGGAGGCAAAAAAATGAATAGAGATTGTTGAACGAAACGTGGAAAACACAAATGGCAGTTACTTCCTAAAGTTCAGCAGCGTGTCCGGTATTTCATTGATGTAGTTCTGGAAAAATAAGAAAGTTAGCATCGAAGCTACTGAAAGCTTTACATTAGTTTACATAGAGCGAGGGATCAACGCCATGGCCCCCAAAGTCCGCCCACTTGGTTAGATCGATTGAGGGAATGATACCGCTCTTGCAGGGCACTCGGGGGTTGCTAAAATGTAAGCGAGTAATTAATCAATATATTATATTACTTCTTCTCTGATAAATAAATATTTACATTTCGTGATCTGGCAGGACCATGGGATAGATCTGCACGGTGTCAATCAAGTCGGTGTTGTCGCAGATCAGTCGCGACAGCTTCGCCTTTCGGATCTCCTGCAGCTGCTCTGGTGTGAATGAGGATGGCTGGTTGGGCAGCTCGTACCAGAAGCGATCACCTCGACGCAGATAACTCATCTGGGTGGCAATGACACAGGCAAAGGTCGGTCCCAGCATCGAGCCAGGCAGGGACTTCTCCGAGACGCCGCCAGACCAAAGATCAATGTCAGCAGGGTGTCTGCAATTACACGAGATAAATTATGTAAGTTTTTGGGAATTTATATAAAAAATAAAGTTCCTTTTGGGTAACTATATTGATCTGGAGAATCCTTTTTAATACCACACACTTACTCAAATATGCTGCCGTAGCGCAGAACCGTCTCATTGGGCATGGAGCCGTACATCTCATCCCAGGTGTTGGAGGTGGGCAGTCCGCAGAACTTGCGGAACTCCATGTAGCCGGGAATGCCGAACTCGCGGCCGCGCTGCATGTTGAACGACACCAGATCCATGCCGAAGCGGGCGCCCTCCTTCTTGAAGAGATGGTTGGTCACCTCCTGCGTGATCGAGTCGTCCATGGCCTGGGCCACCTGGTTCATCAGGCCCATGAAGTACTCGTCCAGGACTCCGGCGCGGTACAGGTCGTAGGGTCTGCGAATGAGGTCCGACAGTCGCTTCGAGGCAATGAACTTGTGGGCCTTGGACCACCGCTCGACTGCCGTGGGTAGCAGGGAGTGGCCGAAGCGGAAGGCTGCTCCGGCAAAGGAGTCGATGATGCCGGGATTCACTGTCGAGTCGTAGCCGTCCCAGTAGCCATCTTTCTGCAGAACCAAACCGAACTTCTCCATCACCTCCTTGCCCAGCAAAATGGGCAGAAACTCGTTGAATGTCACGTGCTGGACGATGGCAATGTTGATGCGTCGCGCCTCCTGGAACAGGGTCTCGTCGTCCCAGTGCTTGTTGATCTGCGACAGGCCAGTGGCCAGCCGGTTGTGCTCCCGGGCCATCAGGGTGTGCATGCAGGTGAGCACCAGCTGCTCGTTCACCCGGATCTCGCCGCCCTCGAAGCAGTACATACTCTTGTTGGGCCGCGTGCATCCCTCGTCCGGAATGTCCAGCTTGAGGGGCAGCAGATCCTTTAGGCCGTACTCCTGGAACACGGGATTCATTCGCATCAGTCCACCGTAGCCAGTTCGCAGCTTGCGAGCAAAGGCCTCCTTCACTCCGTAAACGGTATTGGCATCGATGACACCGGTCAGGGTGTTGAACTGCTGACGGGATCCTGGGAGGGGACGAGAAAATTACGTCGTTAATTATTTAATTCGTTAAAAAAAAAAAATAGATGTGTAGATTGTAAAGTAATTTAGTTAAAATAAAGAATATTTGCGTTCAATTGTAATGTGATCTTCTTGGAAATAATATTGAAGAAACTCTTTTATGTTAATTATTGGAATATTTATCCATTCATTTACAAACTACTCCGATGTTTCTTTCAGTGCCTAAAGAACGGAAAACTCACCCAATTTGCAGCCTGGTCGCGGTGAGGGGAAGCCGCGCACGAAATCAATGCACTTGACATTAAACAGACGGTAGAAGTAATCGTCGTCGGGCACGCGGATCTCGTTGCAGTACGGATGCTTCAGATGCATCGGCCGCTTGCAGCACTCCTCGGGGTCGTTGCGGTTAATGGGATCTGAAATCGGAGATTGCACCAACATTAGATCTTCGTTCACACCACTAAAGTTTAGACATTTTCATTATACCTAAAATATACAGTTTTTAATCGTAATTTAATCAGAAGCTTGATATATAGTTATTAGCTTTAAATTCATTAACATTTTTTTGTCTAAAAGGTAAATGCTAAAATAGTATATTTTCTTGCGTTGATGTACGGGTATTAATAAATATTAAATTAATAGGAATACAGCTCGATAGTACTCTATATACTTTATATTCAATTGAAAAATACATTTTAAGTCAAGTTAAATAATTACAGATAATAAATGAAAATGTTTTTGTTAATTAATTCATATTTTCACGTTCTTTAACAGGAAATTCCTTTAAATTTATTACTAGATTCTTATATAAGGTACGTAACCAACTCACCCAGCGGCGTTCCTGTTAGCGTAAAGTCGTGATCCATGAACTGGCCCCAGGCGATGACCATCACGGTGCCGGCATGATCGTGGTAGCCGTCGTCGGGATGCATGGTGCGGGAGACCACGCGCGAGAAAGGCAGATCCCGGCCGGTCACCGAGATCCTGGGGGCGTTGATACCGTCCGCATATAGCGGCCCGATCAGGCGCTGGAACGGAGCATTGGTTGCCCCCCAGGTGGGGTGCTCGATGTTGTTGCAGAGACCATCAAAGCGGCGGTACTTCCCCGGACGACACTCCACGCCGGCGAAGAAGGGCGGACACACCTCACGGATCAGGGTCTTGGATGTGTCGATGGTGGGCAGACCCTTTTCGATCTCCTCATAGGACAAGCCGTAGCTAAAGAAAAATTGTTGTAAACGGAATTGAACTAATTTGTCAGGGGTAATTATCGCTGCATCTTAACGCAACTGCGGATATCGCTAAACTTGGCTTTTCCTGCCGCAGCTTTTTCTACATGTAAGCTGCAGATTTTTATTGAAAAATTGCAAAATTATCGTATTAGCCCAGTTAGCAAACGGACCGCAATTAACGCGCTTTTCGACTGGCCGACAGATATTGAAGTTGATGCCTGACGTTGACAGTGGCAAATTTTTATATACTTTCAGTTGGTATCTGTGTTTTTTTTCGTGCTATTTTGATGCTGACAAACTGGTATTTAGTTGGCGGAGGAAACTTGGGACAGAGTGTGCCGCCAAAGGGACCGGCACCAGCCAGCTCTTCCTCGAGTGCATGAGAAAGCGAGAAAAGCCAAAGGGAAAACGGCGTCCGGTCGCCAGCTGTTGCATTGTGTGGAGCTGGAAAGTGAAAAACTGTGAAACTTCACAGTCAATTGGGCCTCTTATTTACCTTCAGCTGGGTGTTGTGGGTCGAAAAGCGTGAAAGTACATAGACCGGAGATCTATAATAGTTCATCATTGATTTACTGGGCCTATTCGCCGCTCAAAGTCGTATCATTGCCTCAATAGAATGCCATAAAGCCAGGCGGCCGTTTACAACATGTTATTAGCCGTAATCAAAAGATTATACAACGCCAATTCAGATGTTGCAGCTGCAGACGAAGATGCTGCCGAAGAAGAGGACGCGCTCTCTGGACCGAGGCCCGTCTTAGACAACGAGTCTGAGTGAAAGTCGCACAAGGGGAGGTGACGAGCTTTAAGGCTAGCCAAGACTGCAAAACGGTGGCCAACTGACTCGCCAACACGCTTACCCAGATTCATCTCCTCTGCACAGCGAGAAATATTAACAAAATAATTGTTAAAAATTTCGTATTACTAAAAAAGATATCTAAAGGAAAATCTTCAGAGAAGCTTGATTTTGGTGAAGAAGCGGAGAAATAAATTTGGCTATTATAGAGTCACCCAGTACAGAGACCAAACTGGAAACGCTCTGCGGCGTCTTCCGCAGCTTCTTCTCGTGGGGGGCAGTCACATGACGAGAGTTTCATTTGCCGGGGGCACCAACGAGGGGAGTCACGCGGACTCTCACTGGCTTACTGGCTCACTGGCTCACTCGCTGTTAGCCAAGCCAAAGCGGTCCATTGCATAATCCCCAGCCCCATCGCCATCGGCATCCGCATCTCCATCCACATCCACATCCCCATCCCCATCTCCGCCCGACTGTGGGCTTGCATTTGTTTACATTTTGGCGCTGCGAGCTCCGCAAATAGCTGCAAATATTTCTGTGTGGCAAAAATGCGGTTGCGCCAGTTGGGAAGAAGGCTTCGACGAGCTCTCGAATGCACTTCTTTTGCTGCCAGTGACGACTGGCCATCAGTCAAAGCCGCTGACAATTAGCATTTGCATGTGCCAAACTTTCAAAAAGAACCGAGGCACACAGTCAGAAATCAGATCGTTTTTTAGATGGATATAATGCCGAAAAAGAAACTATTTTAAAAAAATTTTCCCTTAAAATGCGAAGGCTTTTCTCTGAATTAAAAAGTAGGACAACTTTTAAAATCAAGTCAATATTCTGCTGTTGTTCAAAAGAGGATTTTTCTCTCTGTACCGATGCCTTCGAGCTTGAGTTCCGATTTGTGGCGAGCGTAGAACCTTGGAGGCAAGAAAAGGCTCATGCATATTTGATGACTGCAGGCGGTCTTTCGGCGGTTTACTGGTGCAGTGGCTCTGTGGTGCACCATTCCACAGAACGGAGCAGTGGTGCACGACTTAACTGCCTTGTCATGCGTGATTTGGCAATCGTTATTAGCGCCGAGGGACATGGTCGCAGTTGGAGCGGAGGAGATGTAGATCGTGGGCGTGCCAGGGCAACTTTCAAATGCGTTTAGCGCTGATTACTTACGTGCGGGCCAATTGGATGGAAATGTCGAGCAGCAGTTCGCCCACAGTGGCCAGTTCCTCCGGCTTCCAGTCCGACTTTGGCTGGGCCACATCTGAAAAAAATACATTTGATTACTGAGCAGCTTTATGAATTTCATTTAAATCAAAGGAAGTGGAAGACGGGACGGTTGCTTCAAACTTTGCTTGTCAAAAATAAATATTTAAGTAACTCTTTAAAGAATCCCAAAACCAATTCGATCAGAAAATCTAGCACCTGTAAACTATGAACACACAATACGTTTACAAAAAATGTATCTAATTCATCATATAATTTCTATACAAATTTAGCCCTTAGATTTTCTCAAGGAGTTATAACGAAATTACATATAATAAATATATTCAGCTATAATTTACAAAGCATAATGATCCATTATTAAATAACTATATTACTGTATTACTCACGAATTCGCTTGCGTGCATCCAAGTAGGCGGCGTTGATGGCATCGTAGGTGATGCAAGTTCCCGGTCCATTGTTATAGGGGCTCCTGCAAGTAAATTGAAGTGAAAGTGATTTCAATTGACTGTAACTGGCAATTTGTCCCTTATCACATGCTAACCACGAGCCCAACCCACACACACTCCCCCTCTGGGAGGCCTGCGCACTGCCAGATAACCAAATTATTGCCGGGCCAACGAGCTAAAAAGCCACGTTGAAAGGACAAAGCCAAGTTCTGCGTTCAGTTGCGAACTTGACGTAGCTACAGCAGCATCGTTGGGATGAAGGACAAAGGAGATCTGAAGCGGGCCCGCATTAGACTTGCGGAAATACTGAGTGTCCAAAAGGCAGACTATCAGAATGAAAAGATTCAGAAATTGTTGCAGAAGGCCTGCCAGGGAAGTCAGGACCAACAAAAGTGGCTAATGTGGTTAAAATTAGTTTTGCTGTTTTTTTTTCTTTACCTAATTGGAAAATACTACTATGAGGAACTTCAGGGAAAGGTGTGAACTATAAGTTATATCTCTTACTTAATTTACTTTCAATGATATAACTATAACTATTTCTCAAAAGTTAAATAGAACAAATATTTCATTAACCTACTAACGATGTATTCTACTTATTTATTCCCCAAACAAATTCTGTGTATTAATCTTTATTAATTTTAGAATTGTGTGCTTTCTCTGCCACGCACCTTGCGATACGCTCTCCGACCGCCCGAGAGTTGTGATTTTTGTGAAAATATTAAACATGTGCCCCGCCTTCAAAACATTAGCCCCCAGGAGTTTGAACAAAAATTCGCCTACAGCGCTGCCCCTGTTATTGTCAGTGATGCCACCCAAAATTGGACAGCAGTTTCGGTAATAATATATCATTATTTTAGGCTATATACCAATAAAAGAGTGATTATCTTAGCTTTTCAACTACTGGTACTTCCGTGATGTCTATGCCAAGGCCAAGCAAAAGCAGCATATAAGAGAGTGCCAGTTTCTGCCATATAAGACAGGATTCCAAGACATATATGAAGCATTAGATATGCCGGAGGATCGGGTAAATCTAAGACCGGGTGAGCAGCCCTGGTATTTTGGCTGGAGCAATTGCCATGCCGAAACTGCCGAGGAATTCCGGCGGCACTATGGAAGACCTTACTTTCTGCCGGAGAGTTCGGAGAATAATGCAGTCGATTGGTTCTTCATAGGTAGTTCCGGCCTGGGCGCCCAAATGCATGTGAGTAAGGTGGATAACAACCTGTCATCACTCATATTTATGCGCCTCAAGCCTTTCCATTCTCAGCTTTTTAGGTCATAGAAATTGTACAAAATATTTTATCGTTTCTGTTTCGTAATTAGCCGAAATCCATTAAAACTTTACGAGTTAATTTTGAGGCTGTCCGGTTTCCCTGATTATTAGCAGAGCGAAGCCACGTCAAATCTTTACGAGAATAAATCTTTAAATATTGTCAAAATTTAGTGGAAACAAATATTTTTCCTCAGATTGACAACGTGAGATTGCCGTCGTGGCAGGCGCAGTTGGCGGGCAGCAAACGGTGGCTACTGGTTCCCCCTCCCGAGTGCTACCTGCAGTGCAAGAGCTTCGATGTGGTCGTCCAGCAGGGCGATATAAGTAAGTTGAACTAATATTTATTTATTAATTTAAATATTTCAGTTGTAGAACTAAAAATTTAAGATTTAAACGAGTTTCTTATTCTACAAATATTTGATATGCCAAGTGACAAATTGAATCCCTGAAACCTACTACTGGGGAAGCCCAAAACTAACCCGTTGTGGCCTCCTTGCAGTTGTGCTGGACACGAACAAATGGTACCACCAGACCTTTGTGCAGCCGGGAGCCATCAGCCTGACCATTGGCGCGGAGTACGACTAACTTGGACCGGCTGCCAGTGGGTTTTCCTCGTGACAGGAAACGGCGGTTGCCCCGACATCTCCATCTGCAGACGGGACAAACCGAACACAGACAAATATGGCCAACTGTTACCACTGTTACAGTAACAAACTTAACTTTAACATTGCATTTTGCCGGCCATATTACTCGCTCTTCGCCAGCCGGTTTGTTAATTAAATGCCAAAAACACGCAAATTTCTTATGTCGAGCAGCTGCTGCTCTGCACTGAGCTCTGCGGCCCGGGAAAAATCTAACCAAAAATGGGGGCCGGCAGGCAACTTCCTCAAATGGTGCGACATGTAAAACGCGTGTCAGGCGACAACGATGCGTGTTAACAATGAGTAAGTATTAAGTAATTACAACAACATCCAGAGCAGCAACAGATTCAGCCTAAAAGCAGCCTCGGCCGATGAAAATATTCAGGGAAAATGCACGGCGAGGCCAGGCATGGGCCAGCACACGCAATGCAAAAGCATTTCGGCTAAAAGCTGCATTTTTTAAGATCTTTCTTGAGGTACTTTGCTTTGGATATTACATTTGTCAGCTTATAAATAGTTTATAACTTTTAGAAGTTTGATGTATTTTATAATTTTATCAGAAACAGAAGGATGTTAAGTAAATAATATTAAAATATTTAAAAATAAAAGATTATTAATTTGATTAATTACTAAAGAAGTGAATGTTCGATTGTACTGCTCAAAATTATGAAGAATCATATCTAGTTTTTAGGTTACTTTTATTGTTTTAATATTTTATCATCACATATAATAATTAACCTCAATTTATTCATCTCAAAACAACTAAATGTTAATATTATCAAATATTATGGTCAATATGGTTAAATATAATTTACTAACTTTAATTAACAGACTTTTTACTTCTTCGAATTGGCATTTTATCCATAAATTTTAATTTTAATTTGTATACGTTTTTCCACAATGTCTTTATTGTTCCAATTATTTATATTTGATTTAAAGTTATAGTATCATATATAGGATTAGTTATAAATTGTAAAGAACCCCAAAATTTAACACATTTTCATTAATTTCCCCCATTTTGTAGAGCAATTCGCAGTCGCCTTTACTTAGGCTCACTCATCTCACATATTTCTTGGGCAAATTTGTCAAATTGAAATCGAAAATGGCAATGTCTGGCACTTAACTGGTCTGCCCGTTAATTTAAGCCACAACAACACACACAAACACAAAAAATAGGATCACACAATTTACGGCACTCCAGTAAGTTCAATGTGCCCATAGCCAGAGTTTTGGGCCAACTAGAAAGTGGCTCGCATGCGGCACGCACTGCATTTTAAGCGAAGCCCCTCGCCGATCCATCCGATCGCCCAGACCCAACCCCAATCCCGTCCCGCCCCAGACACGGACTTGTACTTGTTATCCTGATTGTAAAGTAAAAACTAATGTTATGAATCCCGGTCGGCGATCGCAGGTGCGCGCTGCTTCGAGGCGACCAACACACTTCCTGATCGGTATTGAGTTGCGGCGGAGCGGCGCACACGGCGTATGCGTAATATTGTGAATAATTGCAAAAGCGTGTCGTAAACTCGCTGTGAAAAATATTCAAATATCATTTATCTATGCGAACGTGGGTCTGCCGGCCTTTTACAATCTTTTTTTGGGGGCCTGAGCCAGAGTTAGAGTCAGAGACGGAGTCGGCATCTCTGGGGAGCTACTTCGCTTACGCAGACAGTGGATGGAAAAAGATTCAGATACCGATGCAGATGCAGATACAATTGCAGACTTTCCGCAGACAGCGCAGAGGCCGCAACGAAAGTGGCCCCTGTGAAAACCTGTATTTAAGTTTTTAAGTAGGTTGTTGCGGCCAATTTTCCTTCGTTTTCCCATCTGACCAGCAGTCGGCTGCCAACAGGCAACAGACAACTGGCAACAGCTAAAAGCCAGGTTCAATACCCAGGCCAAAGTCAGCGATAACGACTCACGTTTTGGTTGCCCGGCGACCCCAAAAATTAGCTCCACTTCTCGATGACCCCTAAGCTCTCGAAACTGGCAAAGACAATCGGGCAATTGAACAATTTGCAATCGCTATCTGGATCGTGTGACATTTAAAATATGTATATATAAATATCTATGCGCCGCCGTAAGTGATACACCGTACGAATGCTAGTCTTTGTGTAAGCCTTTGTCTTTTGTTCTAAAGCTGATAAAAGGGAAATCTGTGTGTTATGCATTATGAAAAATTTAGTTGGTTTAAAGATAAAATACTTTACTTACGTATAAATATTTTGAAATGGTATTTACAAGACACATTCAACCCTCTTATACGAGATAATATTACTAAGATATTTTCTAAATATGTATATGTTTGTACGTAGAAGATAATTTTCACTGACTCAGTAAGAGGAACTGATATTTTGACCTCAAGAATTTGTATTTCTTGGTGACATTTCTTGCCGTGCATACTGAAGTTCAGCTCGGGAGGCATTGTGTGTTGGCAGCGTTTCAAAGTCACTTTTCGAAATCATCTCGAGACAAAAGTTTGCCATCAATGGCGACTACAGCCCCACGGCAGCTCAGGTGTTTTTATTCCATTTTAGTGTATTTATTTTTAGTTTTATTTTTCCTTTGGCATCTGCAAGTGTTGCAATGCCATTTGTTTTGGTTTGCTGCCACTGTGGCTTTTTGTCGTGCGGTTTTCATTTTTTTCGCTTACTAATAAATCGCGGCGGTGTCTGTCAGGTGACTTCATGATGCGTCCGTCTGCATCACATGACTCTGGAGCTCAAAGGCTGAAGCTGCAGCCACTAAGCTGTCGACGCTATTCGAGGCCGAAAAGCATTTGCTGATTGCCGTTAACGAGCCGCCGTGACAGCGAGTGAAACTTTAGGAGCCATCGTCACAGCTGCGAATACAGGCCAGTGTAATCCGAGGCGAATGATAGTCTCCAAAGGAATGTTTCTGACCGTTCGGGATTCGGGAATGGGTATATAAGGCGTAGCTGGAATTAGTTGCAGTCATTGAAGCAATAGCAGAAGAACCAGAGTCATGAGATCCCTGGCTATCCTAGTCCTGGCTGTAACTCTTGTTGCTCAGTTTTGCCTGAACATAGCTGTTAAGAAGAGACCAATCTGCCCCAAGAGGTGTAACATGCAATTTGAACCTGTCTGTGGCATAAGATTCGGATCGGAACTACCCAACCAATGCACCTTCCACAACATTTGCCTCCTTTATCTGTACATTTGCCAAACCAAAGAAAGTGAGTTTTTAAGGAAATAAAGTCAGCATTCATGCTTCATGATAAATGTATAGTAATCCCATTTATGGATAAGTTCGATGGCCCCTTTTATAATTAATTTATTATTATATTTTACAGAATGGATCACAATGAGTGTGAGAGCGGTCTGCCAAAATCAAAGCCGCAAATGTTACGAAATTTATACATATTTTCGCAATCACACAGACCTGTATAAATCCGGGGATAGTTATTCTTTTGATTATTACTAAAAGACAAAATAACAATAAATAAACAAAAAACCCAGAAAGATTTTGAATTACCGCTCTTCAGAGCGCCAATGAAGACATCTGCTGTCAAATGATACCACTACCTTGGCTACACGCCCAGCGGGCTCCCTCAAAAATAAAAAACATGTATGCATATATGCAAGTAAGTATATATAGATATATCTCCCCCTCTGGGTATTGCCAGTTGGAAAAATCAACGTCAACAGGCTGCTGCCGCTGTTTCTACTGTAATGATTAGCTCAAAGCTCGGATGCCGTGTTGTCGTAGGTGTAGAGCCGTGTCGCAGCCTCCAAAACAAGCTGGAACAGTGCAAGCCAAGATTTATGGGTGTCAGTTCGGCATTTCTACACAGGGAGAAAATATCAACTACATCGATTGTCTTTCAGTATACTGATTGTCTTTCTCCTACATATAAAACAAACTGTTTCGTTCATATTCCTCAAACGTATATAGTATTATATTATTATCCCACCCCATTTTTTCCTCTCTGCACCACGTTTCGGTGGCAACGCGCAAATATTTGAGGCTCAAACATAACCCAGAATGCCACCGAATGGGGCTTTTCGCCATTCCGCGTAGCCAAACACTCGGTTTCTATTTGTACTCACAAAGTGCCGCGGAATAGGTTCACGTTGTAGTCGTAGACGGAGGAGCGACCGGGTCCGGCCAAGAGGAGGGCGCAGTCGGAGCCGTGGGATGTCTGGAGCTGCTCGCCGAAGTTATGGTACTGCGCACGCGCCGCGGCCACCAGAGATAGTAGAAGTATTCTGCAAACGAGATTGGACAATATTAGTATTTTTTTCAAAACTAAGAACCCGAAGCCAGAGTAGGCAAATTAGTACGTCAATATGCAAGCACACATGCAGCGGAGGCGACACGCCCCGTTGACAAACAGAAACACGCCTGCGGCCAGAAGCATTAATCAGGCGGCAAGTTGAACGTCCATAAGTTAAGCCACAGTTTGACAAATTGAGTCGCAGACACATTGGGTAAGCAAGATGTTTATTTTGAATTTTTTTTTTAAGAATTTTTCATGAGTTTTGAAAGTGTTTACAAGAAAGACAATTTAAAGACATATGAAAATGTAGATGCAGCAGTTATATGATTAAAGATCAAACTCAGATATTCTAATATTTTCTAAAAAATTGTTAAAACTAATATATCTTGGGACTTGAGTTTTAAGCAATTAATTTTAGTTAACAATATTGAAGTAAGAAATTTTAGGTGCAAAATGTTTCCGTAGTATTTTCTGTTTAAAAAAATAATTAACAAATATTATTTTTATAAAATAAATCATATTTAATCAAATCTCTCTGATTCAGATGAATAACACATTTATTTTATGTCACTTTATAAATTATAAACGTAGTTTAAAGGATCTGAGTTATAAAGTATTGGTAGTAGTATTAGAATATATTGCATGTACATAAATTTCAACTCCGTATATGATTTCCATATTTTGGTCCCTCAGTAGCTGAGTTGTCTCTCGACAGCCAATGGAACCCGTGTCCCGGTCTGCATTGTCTGCGGACAAGTCATTGTTTCGGGGCGTTTCTTTATCCGTTGGAATTCGACATCTGACATCTGGCAACTAGCAACTGGCAACCTTGCCTTTATTTCGCGGCTTTAATGCGCTCAGATTTATGACTTGCAGCGCGTGTTAATAGCTTGTTAGCTTTTGTCGCCTCACAAAACGAAAGCCAAAAACAAAACCCAATACTTTCGGGCAATTGTTAACGGCTCTTGGTGAGTATTGATATTGATTGCTATTGTTAATGCTGCCCTGCGGCGATGGCCAGCAGTGAAAGTGCCAGATATGCCACGCCTGCTGGTTATATAATCGAAAAAGAGGCTGGCCTCGGACACCCCTTAACACATATAGAGCTTAAAGTGCTTGAAATAAATTAATTGAAACTTGTAAAGCAATTAATTGCTTAATTTAGAGAGTCTGCAGCTTGGTGTAGAATTAATTGCTTTATTATTATTATTACCCAAAGATAACAATTAATTTTGTATGTATTCTATTCACTCGTTTGAAATAAAGAAAGGACCGTCGACGATGACTACCTCTAACCAAAATTATAACGTTATTTCGCTAATAATAAGAAATATAAAGTTAAAAGTATAGGTTTAGCTTTTCACCAGCTGTTTATTCGCAATTTCCTCTAAAATCTACAATGATTGTTGATAATAAGTAAAGTTGTAATAACATCTGATACACTCAGCAATAAATAGTGAAAGTGATATGCTTTTCATCTCTATTGAGCGCCTCGTTTTGACGAAGTGCACAGCTCCCTGGGCATCGCAGATTTGCTTATATAAGCGCCAAGGGAAACAATAACGCACTTAAGTCCTTTCACTTTTCATTTGACAGTTGGGGCTTTCTTTTCCACTGACCAAGTAAAATGAGATACCTTTTTATAGGTATCCCCTTTCCAGGGTTCACTGAACCGAATGCCGGTCTTTAGCTGAAAAGTGTTAAGTGCACCTGCTTGCATTATGTTCATTGTGATTTTTGTATCTTGAATATCTGCTTTGTGAATGAATAGCTGCGACTAAAATATGTTACTCTGTATTATTTACTCTGAGACTCATTCTTATAAAAACCCCTACTAGGAGCCGAACGAGTTCATTTTTATTCTGAGAACTTTCCGGCTTACAACATGAGGGGTGCCTGTATCGTAATGCTAATTTCTTTGAGTGTCCTGGCCTTGGCTGAGGGTATAAGAGTAAGGCCTCTGTGTCCTCGACCCTGTACAAGGGAGTATAGGCCTCTGTGTGCTGTTTTGAAGAGGGATGACGGAACTATTCGTAGTGTCTGCACTTTCTCTAACAAATGCACTTTGGGCAATCAGATATGCCTTACCGGTCAAAGTAAGTGCACAATTTTAAGTATAATTAGTTGTTACATAAATATTATTCCTAAATATTTTATTCAACAGATTGGCAGATCAAGAACGAGGATAGGAAGTGCTGGCGTGATTCTTCGGACTGCGACACTATTCGGAAATAAACTCCCTTCAACATTGCAAGCTGTGTGGACGACCTTTCTTTATACCTAAATGACTTTATAAATGTAGACCAAACAAAAAGTAGAAAATATTGAAGAAAAGATGGACCCTTGAAGACCAAAGAAACTTGAAAAATAGTCATTTTTATCCCGCTTCTATCCTCATAATTCCTACGATTTTTATTCCATAAAAAAAATATTACTAATATTCATAAATATATATTAGAAACCATGGAACCTTGTGGAAGTTTAGGGCCCTTAGCTTCCCCGACTCTGATTAATCTCAGTTCCCACAAAATTAACAGAAGATTTGCCCACTCTTGACCGTTGAACGGTCATAATTTGCAGTTTCACAACTCTTTACGCTCCTCGAGCTCGGGCCGCGTTAAATGCTTATTAAATCTGGTTACCAGCGAGTTGCTTTCATTTCGGCGGTTTTGTGACCGAGTATTTTCGCACAGAAGTGAATTTGGTTCAAGGCTGCCCTTAAAATATTTCACAGAGACGGGGAGCTGGTTTTCTGTTCGTTTCGTTTACGATCCCAGTGCAGTTCATTAGCCGTCATGACAGGGCAATTAGAATGCGAACAAAACGCATTCGCCCACACAGACAGTCGGGTCGGTGATTTTTTTATTAGCCCGACATGCCACGCCCATGCGCGTGCCAAAATGGGGGCGAAGGAGGGGACTAGGCCCGCTGATCGAGCGCTACCGAACCGATATCGAATGCAATGCAGAACGCAGATTTAATTGCCGCACCGGAGATGCAGATCAGAGTTGCTGGCAACGGGGCAGCGGGCCACTGCGTAAGTCAATTAATTGTTGCTCGCCTTTGGGGCGACAGCTTTTGTGAAAGGCCAGCACGCAACGTCCTTCTGGCCAAAGCCGATGCCAAAAGCCAATCCAGCACTGCCACTGCGGCCGCAATTTATGCAGTCGCATGCATATGCAATCTTTACACCTGCCCGCAAGAGTCAATTAATTTCGCCTCGTCGATGGCTGGCCAAACGACTTTTACACAAAAATCCATCGCTACGATGCAGCGCAGGCTAATCCGAGGCACTTGGTCACAGCCACAGCCACATCAACAGCCATAGCCATAGCCTAAGCCATAGCCACTCGGTGTATCTCGGATGGCACAGATTTAGGCGGCTCAATCCGACCTTTTTCGGGGAAATAGTAACTGCCCATGCACCAAAAGAAATTAATTCTATTCTTATTTATGGAAATTTAATTATAAGAAGTTTATGAATTATTGTACAGATGTAGCGCTGCTTCTTATGTAAATCTTTTTTAAATGACGAATTCAACATACATATATGTATATGTTTTAGTAAATGAATAAAATGTTTTAATTGCTACTGCAAAATTATGTCTCCTTTATTGATTTTAAAGTCGAGCTATGATTTATTTAGTTATAAACCACAATGTACCGCTTTGAAAAGGGGTTATACGACTACTATTTGCATTTTTGCTAATAAATGCATTTTAAGCTCTGTGACCCGAAAAACAAGTTAATTATTTAAAAAAAAAAAAAAATAGAGCATACGATGTACAACAATTTTTTATCACAGCTTAAAATTTGTTATTAAAAAATAAACGTGACACCAATCCTATATCTTTCATGTGCATTTTGCTAACAAAGAACAGGCGCAAGTGCCCAATTATAGTCGCCATATAGGACTCTCCCTGCGCGATCTGCGCATATTTAAAAGCGCATCCAAAAGTTGACATTTGCTAATAATACCCGAATATTTTTTCCACCTCCAAAAGTCGACACTTTAATTGCCCCGGTGCATTGTTGGGCGATGAGTGGTGGAGGAGGAGGAGAAGAGCTGCCAGCTGCTGATTGTATCGGGGTATAGCTCTGATGCTACTTATGTCATCTTCGCTGTAATACCTGGGATGTGGGACTTGGGACCTGGGGACTTGTGGACTTGGAACCACCTAAAAGAGGCGTGCCAAGAGCAGACGTAGGACTTTTTGTTCGGATCTCGCTTTGTTTGCAGCTTGTTGCCAACTTGCCACATCGCTCGCATTGTTTATATGTAAATTGCATGCCCGACTCCCTGGCTTCATGCTGGCTCCGACTTAGTGGCTGATGTCATGTGGAAATGACTTTTGTAATGCACAGGCAGGGAAAATCATAATTTATATGCTCAGCGTTTTCAATGATAGTGATTGAGTATGTTGTGAGGTGAAAATATGACAGATGTCTGAAAGTGCATCTGTGTATTCAGTTTTTATTTTAAGAAACCAATCGCATTTATTGATAATGATTAAGTTGTTGTGATGTTACATTTAAATATCTGACAAACATCTATACATTTTTGAATACATCTTGCCAATCCAGACTTAAAACTAAAAGTTCACACCATTTTACTAACAAAGTGTAGATGACATTGCCTGACTGCATGATAACTGAGTGCAATTTATAATATATTCTTTTTAAAGGAGTGATTTCTAAGAGCATTGTTTGCTTAAATCATAGCTCAACTTTTCACACAATACGGGAGTTTCTATTGATTTTATTAATATTAAGTTGGCAACTTGAAATCTTGAAATTGAGAGGATTATTAATTATTCTTATATTACTTCTTATTTACTTCACCGGTCAGTCCTTCTTTAAATGAGTGAATGAGACTTAAACTCATCAAGATCAAGAAGTGTTTATTTTTACATATTTTATATGTATATTTATAATTAACTATTTAAACTGTAGAGCAAAGCAAAATGTGTTTAGTATTTAAATGTAATTTATTTTTATTTGATTTAAACCGTTCCTGTCATGTACTCTTTCTACATGCCTGCAAATCGAAACCTCTTATTAAAGATCATTTATCATTAAGTAAACCTTAGCTAAAGCCACTCTATTGCCACGAGCCGAGTGCCGACAATCAGCGATATGTAAAGATCCAGATATGTTGCTGCACTTCTGTGTGTTATTTTTTCCCATTCGCGGCTAACCCATGCTGAGTGGATCTCGTTTCTGGGCCTGATTGCTAATGCCAGCCAGAGACTCAGGCTGTTTTAATTGTTGCACTTAGCCAAGCTCAACGTTTTGCTCTTGCCAATTGCTTAATTGATTCTTGCCAGGCAGGTAGCTGAGCTCTCATGTCTTCACATCCGCCTGGCATTTCGCAGACGGCGAGGCAAAAAGCGGCAAAACACATCCATCGATGGGGCACACATGGCGCATACTTGATAAACGGCAGACCAATTGCAACATGACGCACATTTATGTGGCATTAGTGTCGCCTTCGATATTTTATTGTGCCATAAATTGGCAATGCAAATGCAGATTCGATGCCACAGAGCATTCGGGCCGATAAGCGGGCCAAAGCTGCCTTAATTCGCTCTCTGACCCACAAAAAATACGTTTGCGATCCAATCTGTGCGAGAAAATCTATTTAAAGTTGAATAGAGTACATGGAGCCAAAAAATGTTTCAACTATTTTTTATTAAAGGTTTAACATAAATTATGACCTATTTAAGTTTCTCAATTTAGATCTTAATATGTAGTAGAATTAAAATTTAATTGAAACGATATCCTTCCAAAGTAAATAATATCCGTTTTGCTATTGAATACAATGTATTTCTTCCTATGTAAAACTCGCGGCATGTGAAGGGTTTTGATATATCGCCCCAGCAGCACGCAATTGCGATAGCATCTCGGACACGGCTTACGTGCGGTTTATGGACTCCAGCAACAAGTCTTTAATAGAATGTAACCGAAGCTGCAGCTGGCCAACCAGCAAGCCAGCGAGGCGAACAAGCCAAAAAACTAACTGAATTCGACTCCGATCTCCCGTCCTGCTGACTGATAACCGAACTGGCTGCAATCTGACGCTTTAACAGCTTATTAATTGGGCGGCCGCCCCTTGCAGATTTATACGTGGCCAAAAGCGCGGCTAATTGCACACAAATTGCGGCGGCTAAGCTAAAACAGCCAAGAGTAAATCAGTGAGACGGAGCAGCGACAAATTCAATGCCAGCTCTTTGACCAAAAGCACTCAATGCAAAACTGGCTGCAGTGCCGCCGTTCGATTGTGCATAAATCAAATGAAAACCACTTTTGCATCAGACTTTGATTGCACACACACGGGAAGAAAATGATGCATGTTTTTAATTTTATTTAATCTGATCTTAATTAAATTTAGATTTTGTGTGCTTCTTGAATTAAAATTGATCGTTTTCAAGCAACGAATAAATTTTCTTTTATTTCTTTGCTCAAATTCTACTCGGGGTAGATCTAAGATTAAAGCTATAGTAAACATATGCCATTTAATATAAAGAAGCAGCTTGATTGATCGTTTTTCTCCGTGCAGGACTTTGTGCGTTGGGTCTTGGCGAACAAGCCGACCGCCTTGACTTTCTTAGCCGCGATTCAAGAGCTCTTATCCACTAAGGCTGAGCATCCTCCAGTGATCCGTTCCCAGCCTCAAATACATAACCATCCCACATGACGAGTGAGCCACGTGAGCAGCAGACTTTTCAGCCTTTCACTAGGCCAAAGATTCCCCAAAATAGCTGCAACAATTACCAAACATTCAATAACTCGTAATGACTGTACGATGTCTGGCAATTGGCACATCGTCTTGGATCATCATCATCGCCATCAACCATCAATTTGAGTGCGAATGTTGCAAGCGCGGGTAAAAAATAAGCACAAATAATAAAACACATGAGCACTCCACTTGGCCTGCCTACAAATGAGCCAAGTGATTATTCGGGTTCGACTCCGAGCCGAGCCTGGCATTCGAGTGTTGCGTTGCCCAGCATACCGACATGC
Organism: Drosophila tsacasi; assembly: GCA_018904565.1. Classification (NCBI taxonomy): domain Eukaryota; kingdom Metazoa; phylum Arthropoda; class Insecta; order Diptera; family Drosophilidae; genus Drosophila; species Drosophila tsacasi. The sequence continues at coordinate 68,352 of JAEIHY010018625.1, forward strand.
AGCATACTTGGGCTTTATTTAAATAGTTTTTCCGAAACTATGAAAAGCAGCCGGAATATGTAACTGCCGGTTGCATCTGTAACTATTACTGGCTGCTGCCGCTGGCTGTTACTGTTCAATTTGCTCTGCCGGCTCACAGTTTTGCCATCCGTTGCCACATCACTTCTGACGAGCGCGCATACAAATCGCAGCCGGCACGGCACTGCACGCCATTTGGGTTACCAGGGCTCTCACGATCCCGATCGGCGCCGTTTTCTGGGCCGAGTCCGTAGCTGTAAATCTGTATCAGTATCCGTATCCGTATCTGATCCATCTGCTGCGAGTTGCGTCGACAGGCGCTGCATTTCAATTAGCAATCTGCGCAGCGGGTTCTCTGATAAGCGGGCGTGGCGACGCATCGCCATGATCCCAGAGCGTTTCGCTTTCGGTTCTCACGCTCGTGGGCGGGCGTGCAGAGTACACTGAGAAAAATGATAGATAGAAAGTGCAGTTCCCTTTGAATAGCAAGACTACTAAACAATTCTCCAGTACATGTAAGTATCAGTTTGATCTATGGCAATGGAGAAAATTTTTTACAGAGCACTAATTAGTTTAAAAACTTAACCTTTACACCTGTATATTTATCTTTAGATTCTTTATAATTTAAAAAATATAAACACTATTTCTATTCCCAATAAGTCTTATTAAACTTTGAAAATATTGTTGTATGTATTGTGACTTGATATGATTTCAGTCGCTTATAATTAATACGAACAAGGTATTTTTCTTGTTGTTGATCACACAGAAGCCACATATTTTGATTACAATGACTCCCCATACCCTTGTCCAGTTTCCTATGGGAAGTATTTCACGTGGGCCATAGAGTTTCGTTTTGTCATAGTTATTTGTTACACTTTCTCGACCCGTGACTCAGCAAATAAATAAATACAAAATAAATAAAAAATTTTCACCGAACGGAAGACAATACTCAAGCACTTTTCGGAGGCCCGGACATCGCAGGTGATGATCACGTAGTGGTACCTTCAAATGAATCTAAATGGGAGGTCCATTCATAAAGAGGGGCACGCTCAACCACTCTACTCAATCGAACCATCGCCGGCCTCTTCGATCATGATCCCTGCTCGTTCAGCTTTCTTTTGTTATAACATCAATCAGCGATGTTCGCGAAATCGAAGCGACCTCCGGCCGGGGCGAAAAAAATATCTAATTAAAAAAAATATATATAACAAAAATAGAAAACCGATTCAAGAGGTTGTTGTGGGCAGGCATGACGTGAATTTGGCTTTTGAAAGTGAAATGATTTCGAGTAATTTACGTTAATGTAGCGCATTAATGGCGCATCATCGGCAGCATCCGAGGGAAGGAGATCTTTGGGCCAAAAGTGAATGTTGACCAGCATTCACTTCAAGAAATCGAGCAGTTGCCAAATGAATATGTACCCGAAATACATATATCCATCACTGCAAGGCCTCCGCCAAATGATTTGTTTCAATGCTTCCTCGTCTTCTTTTTTGGGGGCAAGGGATGGCCGGAGTTGTGCGAGTAATTGTGGCAGACACATCAGCCAGACATTTGCCCAAAAAAGGGAAAAACAACGGCAATATGCTACCACAAGTCATGGCTTTTGGCTGCCTCTTGTCTGTTGAACCTTGTAAGGCGGTTTATGTAATGGTAACGAAGCCATAGCCACAGCTTTAGCCTCCAGCTGCCTTTTCATATGTTCAACAAAACAAAGGCCCCAAACACTGATCAATATGAGCGCAGGCGAATTTCTATGACTCCTAGGGCTCCACGATTTTCTGCATGGCGAACAAAGCACTGTTGCTAATTATGAGTATATGAAATATAAAAGTAGAAGAAAAAGAAGTACATAAAACTATTTAATGCGTTGTGTGATTCACACAAACAAAGTATTTATATGCATATTTTCTTTAAAAAAGTGTAACAATTTATCCAAGTTGTCCTAGAAATATCCTATTTTTAAATGTAACCTTACGAAATATGTGTGAATTTGGCTTACTGAAGTCCAACTGTAGTGGAGTTCCACTCCTCATTAATACGCAGCACAATGTGGCTGTTTATCGCCAGGTCTCGATCTCGTGCTCGATTTCGATACTGAGTTTTTGACTTGGGATTGCAATCTTTGAATGCACTTCACAGGCCGCTTTCCAATTTGGCACTAACGCCCTGCTACGATTGTCTGATTTATATGCGGCATGCAAATGGAGTGAGTCGCAACTGCAGTTGGCCGCGCGAAAAAGTGCTGGCAGCCTTGACACAAATTCGCGAGGAGAGTGGCAGTCACCGTCATTTCTCTCGCCTGCCTGCCTGCCGGCTTGCTCGCAATTATGTCTGCATTTTATTTTATAACATTTCGCGAAGAGCAGCGGCTGGGGAGACCGGATTTGTGGCAAGTCACGAGGCAGATGTGGCCTGCGAGGAGCCAGGAAATCAACAGGTTGCTCCGTTTCTGGTCTTCTACATTTAAGGAGAAAGTAAAACGCTGCCTGCAGTCGGGCCATGATCGCCATGATCGATTTCAGCTGGCAACTGGTTGAACGTGAAGTTCAACATCCACTTACACATCCACACGTCCACGCCATTGTGCAACGCGATTTGAACTTCGCATCAAATGTTAATGACCCCGTTTGGCCATAACTGAAGTCCAAACGAAAAAGAGCTGAGGCTGTTCTTGGTCATAACCATGTTTTATGGATCTTTGGAAAACAAATCAGCGAACGAGGCGACCCAGCAACCAGCGGACAATTAGCAGGCACTCGCTAAGTTTTTATTTTATGCTCATTGCAGTGCTGCCCCTCGTACACGGCTCTGGGCCACGTTGGGCTTGATGGCCAGGCTGGGCGAGGTGTGAGCTGCTGCCGGCCAACAACCGTTAGGTGATAGAACTCGCCGGGAAGTTATGGCCATGTCCCGGAGGCCATGACAAATCACCTGGACACGCCCCACGCCGTCTAAGCCTGATTAAAACGAGGGCTAGCGACACAGCCTTCGTAGCCAAAGCGGATAAGCTCCAGCTCGATTGCCTTGCAAATAACATTAAGATTGCACTTGCAAAAATGTTCATATTTTTCACCAATCAGTGTCGTGTTTTATTAAATAAAACTTAATCCTAATACGATGATTATGACAGCTTGATTGAAAAGATCCCGATGGATTACCTTCTGGAAATCACAGGGATTTCATAGGAAATATGTATAGAAATTACAAATTTCCTTGAAATGTGCTAACTTAAATTAGATGTCCTTCAATTTTTGGTTTAGCAATAGTGCTCCGAGATTAATTTATTTAAAAAGGGGTTTCTTATGCATTTACATGATGTATGCACTGCACAAAAATGTATTATTAGAACGGTAATATTTTGAAAATTAATTAATCAGAATAATTTAAATTTTAAATTTACGTTAAGAAATATCTTGTAATAATTTGCAAATATTCGTTTTGAAAACAATAATGCTAGTAATTATTTTAATCAATGAAAACTAAAACCCCTTTCAATTATAGAAAACAGATATTGCTTGGCTTTAAAGTATCCGATCTTTCACCTCTGCCCTAATTGCTAGTTAAATCGAAACCGAAAACTCCAGCTGAGCTCTATTTTTAAGCCCGCATCGGAGGTGTGATTTCGTACTCTTTTTCGGCGGAAGCTGAGATGGCCAAGAGCGTGACCTATACGCTCATTAATTTCGTGGCTCTTGGCGATGATTTGTTCATCATTACGAAGTGGGAATGGCGCGTGGATGGCCAGATAGAAAGTGGCAGGAAGCCATTAGCATGGGAAGTTGTCGGACAAGCAAAAAAAGCTAACCAACTCGCAGCACTGGTTGGCCTGAATATAAATGAACAAATCAAAACACATATATGGCGCAATGCCGTTTAATCATTCGGCGTAAATCCCCCGGAATGCCGCACACACCGAACGTAACTTTCTGTGCCAACGACATCAGAACTTTCCAGCCAAAGAAAACAAACACACACATTGAAGAACAGAGCGGGAATGTCGGAGAAATGTTAACAGAAAGCCGTCATAACCAGGCGGCGAACACGTAAAAATTACATAAAAACGATGAAGATTATGGCTAGAACCAGTCGCCAAGTTGGTCTAGACATTTTTGAGACGATTAGCCCGATCACTTGCCACACACAGGAAATTAACTGGAAATATGTGTACCAAAACCGAGAGTACGGCTCATTAAGAAATAGCCAACGTTCTTACATACCTTAAGATCATTTTGTTGACGTTGCACGTTGCTACTTGGCCGTTGGCCGTCGTTGCTGTTAATGACTTCTTTAAATGCGTTTTCTGGGGCTTATAAGGCTCCGTTTGGCTCGGTTTTATTATTTGGCGACCAAGAGCTGTGAATTAATCCAATTATGGCCGCGATGCGACGACGTCTGCGTTAAGTTGGCCTTAATTAATTTTGGACTTGCGCGAAGAGTTCACCGAGTTCGTTGCCAGAGTCTTTTGTTTTTTTTTTTTTTTGTGCCAGAATGCGACAATTATCGAGCACCTGTCGTTGCTGCGGGCCACTCTTACTATCGGGCTTCGTCTCACCCTTTTGTCACTACACTTGCTTGCTTGCACATTCACACACAATACCGCAAACACTTAATATGCACTGGGTGTTGGGGTTACCGTTAGCCGTCGACGCCTCGGAGTCGCTATTTTCCGCCTGCACAACCGCCACGGAGTGTGTCCAACAATTGACTGAGCTCCGCCAGCCGATGCTGCCACAGAAAAACCAAAAAAAAGAGGCAAACAAACGGAGCCGGCCCGCCAAGCAGCTCTGCTGGCGGCGGCGTTGGCTTCGGTTATCAGCTGCCAAGTGCCGGCGGCAGCAGCAACAAAAAAAAAAATAAATACAAACAAAAAATAAAAAGAACAAAAAACAGACGCCCAAGCTGAAGACTGAAGCTGGGCTTAGCTCGAGTCGAGTCGAAGCAGAGACATCGTTTTTGAGTGAAAGTTTGAGTGAAATCGAGTCGGGCTGCGTGCGTTTTGTTGTGTGGTGAAGTCGTCGACTTAGAGTGGTGAAGTTTGTAGGGTGCAGTTCGTCGCTTAAGTCTTTTGATTTTCCGGTTAGTGGAACAGCTCAATATGCCTTTTTATTTGTATTATATTTTCCTTACTGTCCGTATATTTAAATGAAGCTAGTTACATGAAACATAGTTAAAATAACTTATGTATTGGTGTATTTCCCACTGTGATGGCCTTGGTACTATCGCAGATTGAGTCATTCGATATCCAGTCTACCGGCTGACATTTTGAAATAAAAGGTTGGTAAACAAATAATTTTGCTTCTCAATTAAAAAATATAATAAAATATGCAAAGTACAATTTATGGCAAAAGGCAAATCTTTTGAAAAAAAACCCACATACAGTTCAACGTTTTTACGAGTGCATGAAATATAATAACAATTAATAAAATAAGATTTTGCGACATTTGTTTATTATTCTATGGATTCCGGTTATTAACAAGCCAACTGAAGATATATATTATTTAATTATCTTTCCAGGAATTGGGAATAATAAATGTACGTCAATGGGACTAATTATAATTTAACAAGGGTTTTGATTATTTATATTTAATATTATTTTATTTACCCATCTCGTGATATTCGATCTGCAATGCATCCACACAACCGCTGTGACTTCTGCAACTAAAGACTCAATAATTATTTAGTTACGGCTGGGCCCAACCAAGCCAATTCCTACATCGCTATCAGCAATCATCTCTGCCCATGTACAAATAAAATCTCAATCTGCTGTCGGATCTTTTAGCACTCGTATTTTTTCAATTTTCCAAGCGGGGCTGCACCTCCGGCGGACCAATATTACTTAGAGCCTCGTCCGAGCTGCGGCATATCAGTTGGAGCCAATTAATTTAATTTGTCAAACCGCACATACAAATCGGGCGGGCAAGCCTCCGGCATAACTCAAAATTCGGCGGGAGGCTACAATAAACTACAGCAAAGGGGGCCTAATAATAATGAGCGTAAACCAAGAGTGCGGCCAGAAAACGTCAAAATGCAAGGCAGTTGAAATTAATTTGGCCTAAGCAGCGCCAAATGGATTTGGCTGTTTCTTGTGGTGAAGCTGGCTGGGCTCAGTCGAATCCATATCGATTTTGTGGCCTTTGGCTTGGGGCTTTGTTGCATTTGACAATTGCTTTGCATGAACGCACGAATGTTGTGCAACATTTTTGGACCACAGCAGCGGCAGCAGCAGTGGCGGCAGCGTCAGTAATAAAAACAGCAACAACGGCGGTATTAACAATGTACCACGCATTTTTTGAAAAGTTGTTCGTGCCACGTTTTTGTTCTTTTTATTTAACTCAATTTTTGTTCGGGGTTGACGTTGGTTTTTGTTGTTGTTTCGAGCATTAAACACCAAAATTTTTTTATTATCGACCCGGTTTGACTACCTCGACTGTCCGACTCCTTTTTCTCTAATTTAAACTTTGCTTTTTTTCCTTTTCGATTTTTGCTTTTTTAAACATGCTATTAATTTTTAATGGCGTGTGACATTTTTGTTTACGCATAGCCTCAATGTAGAGCAAAACATTAGCATGTCTGCGGTATTAGTTTACCATTTTTCTTGCTGCCATTGAGCCATTTGACGGAGTCTTAATTGATATTTATCGCCGGGCGATAGCCATGTACATCATAATAGAGGCATGAAGTCGTGTAGCCGACAAAAAGCTCATTACTTTGGCTCACCTGAATGGTAGACGCACTTGCACTTGGAGAAAAACACGTTACTTTTTGAGTAAACATAATAAAGCGTGCTTGATATTTAAATTGAAATTAAATAGATACATTATTCAATAAATAATTTATAAAAATAAAATATTTACTGTGCGTTATTCAAACAATTTTAAACCAAACTGCTTTCTTTTCTTTTAAACCAAAATAAGTTTCATATTTAAGAATTTTAATTCCATAGAGTAATTATATAATTAAAATTCCTTCTAATTTCTTTACTTTTAAAGAAACCTACACTAGTCGGCACAAGTATTTTGACAAAATAAACGCTGCACATTTGTCAGTGAATCTT
>JAEIHY010018626.1:0-35213 GCA_018904565.1 Drosophila tsacasi
TTGCCCAAGTTTATTTTGGTGTTAAACTAGCCACATTTCTTTAAACTCTCTCCTGTGTGAGCGCCATCATGACTTCCAGACTCCCATTCTGTTAGGGGAATATTCCTGACTACCCATGAAGTTACATCAGCAACGCCGTAACGAGGTTCATGTTTAATGGCCGTGCAGTCGCAGCCTTTCGGGGAGAGGTGTTGTTGTTCAGGAGCCGGAGCAGGAACAGGACACGAACTGGGGCTATATCCATAGTCCTGTCCTGGGGGTGTCGGGGGCCAACAAATGCAGCTACAAAGGCAGGCCAAAAGACATGCACTAATATCATGCTGTCCGTGTTGCATGCAACACCACCTCCTCACCTCACCAGCTATCCTCTTGTAGCTTCACACTCCTGTGTGCGATGTTTTTGGGCTTACAGCTTGAACCTGACACAGAAAATTGTATTTTAATGACGGAGCATAGCGTCACTGCCAACGACAAGGACATCGCAACGCAACGCAACCGGAGGATCCCCCATTCAAGACGTTAATAAAGCGACGCTCACACAGCAAATTCCATGGTATGGCCCACAAAGAGGAGCACTGTGGTGGTGGTGGCACTTGCACTTCCAAAATGAAGTTGTTAGTGGCCCGAAAGTCCAGCTCCGGTCGGCAGACATTTTTCGGGACAGGTAGCCTGCAGCAGGTGCAACGCCAGCAACGGCAGCCTTTTGGCCAAATCCCCGGGTCGTGTGGCACGCATGCATATTCCATTCCAATTGCAGTGTTTCACAGGGGATCCTGGAAAGTGTCCACTCGACTAGCTTTGCATTTTATCAGGACTCGCACACAGCAGGGTGCTCTGATTGTTGTTGTTGTTGTAACATAAGTACACTTGTTTATGCAATGCAGCAGTCATAATTATTGTTAATGGCCATTTGTGTGGTTTGAAGTCCCGCCCGAGAGTCCTCATCTATCTACATACATGCCACTCGTGCAGAATTGATCGAATCGTAATAGGTGCCCGATGGCTGACTTTAAATTTTGTTTTAAATTCGAGTATTATTGGGCTTTTATTTTATATTGGTTTTTTTTCTGCTTAAACCGATTTTATTCAGTTTGAGTTGATTGTTTTCCCCCATCTTTCGCTTCAATCATATTTTTCCAGCGAAATTCAATCAACGTTACTGGCATTCTGATTATAGATGATATTTAATAAGTATTTTTCTGATTTCAGTCGAGCCCCAGGAGAAGGGGGACGAAACCGTAAACGCTCAGGACGAAGACGAAGACGAGGACGAGGATGACTTGGATAACGAGGAGTTTGGCGAGCAGGGTAAGCAGAGCAGAGCACTCATCGCATAAATCTGTGATAAATATGAAAATAATTTGAGGAAATTTCAACTAATAAATGGCATTTGCCTGTTTCTGTCCTCTCTCCTTCCCTTGCCTTCCCTCTTGCCCCGCACACAGATAATGGACTCACCGAGAAAACGTTCAAATTTGATGATTTCGCTCGCAGGTAAATAGGCCTAGACCAAGGACCAAGGACCCCACAGAGCATAAAGTTTTCGAATCAAGGCCAAACCGCTTGGACACTTTTCCATTTTGGGAACCAACAAATGGTCGGGGAGGGGTCCTGGGACGGGGAATGGGGGATGGGGGATGCTTAAATTTTACTGCCCTTATTTGAAAAGTTATCATGGTCGCTCGCTCGGTTGAACGGCGGTTTCGGGCTGATGGTCGTGTTGAAAATTGTAATTGTGTTTTTAATTGAAAGGCGGTCCAGAGTCAGTGCTCGTGGCTACTAATTAAGGATTAGTGTCAGAAATTACTTGTGCCAAAAGTTTTATGGCCGCGAACTCGAACTCGAAACCGGCGCGCACACAGATGCCGCGGGCAGCTTAGGACGAACAACAGCAACATCAGTCGCACAGCAGCAGCAAAAGCAACAGCAACATCAGCACTCCCCGACCCGCTACAACAATTATAATAAAATGACGTCAAGTTGGTTTGCCGGTTGTATTTTAATTGCGCTGCCGTCGCCATTGTTGCTGCTGTTGTTTCAAATGTTTCTAAAACTTTAGCGCCGAGTGTAGAACATTTGCGGTTGCGGTGCCCCTCTGCTCTGATCTCGATGCTGTTTTTCGGGGCTGGCAGCTTGGATAAACTCTTAAATCCTAATTAGTTAAATTTTGGCATAATTTAATTGGAGTTTTGCCTTCCCCAGGTTGCTGAATCCGAAAATCGTTCGCGCCTGTACATTAGTGCTGACGGACTGGGCAGATATACCCACGCGATCCTTGAAGGCGGCAGTCACTATTCTACATCGCATCGCCTACGGCTGTAAATGTCCGGGAATGCTTTACCAGGTGAGTGAAGGGGAAGGAACTACATATATTATTGTAAGCTCAGAAAGGTAAGCTGGAAAAATATTTATCTTTTGGTATGAGAATTTATGAGTAGGAAAAAGATGGACAGGTCCTAGGTGTGTTTGTAAAATGATTAGGCATTAATATCAATAAATCAAACCTTGTCATACTTCAATTAAATATTTCTAATTTACATAAAGCTTAAATTTAAACAAAAAATAAATATCTTTAAATTTCAACTCACCCCTCACCTGTGAAATGCATTAGTTGAACCCGCAACGGGGGCTTTTTAAATATTTTTTAAAACGACCTGCACATAAATCAAAGTCAAATGCAAAAACAAATGCCGCAGTTTAGCTGGCGCTCCTTTTTGGTAATTTTTTTGTGCCTTGCTCTTTCTTCTACTGTCGCTGCTTTCATTTCATTTTTATGGTAATTTGTACAAATTAAGCGGACCTTTTTTCTATTTGTCCAAAGCCACAAACGATATTTACTGCGGCGCGCCCGCGTACGTATATATTTTTTTAAGCGGGTTCGTTGGGTTTTCGGAGGACTCCCTTCAGGTCCCTGGGTCCTGTCAGCTGGAATTTGAACTTTTTAAGCCTTTCACGCGCTGCCTTGAGCCGCAGCATCGGTTGGGCTGCGACTCAAATATTCAAATGTCTGTGTTTGAGTTTGTTCAGTCCTCTTGGGAAAGAGTCTAACGCGATTGTCTTGGAGTTGGCTCTCAAAGGTATTTGCCAGACTTCAATTGAGGCTTTTACCTTAAATTTAAAGTGACATTTGGTTATATTTCTGTTAAATTGTATTATGAATAAAACTGTTTAGCTGTGAAGCTTATACATATTTCTAAATGGAAATGAATAATGAAAACCTAAACTCTAAAAGTGAATATATTTATCATAACGTTATTTTATTATACAAATTTGTTTGTAAGTATTTGGTTTAGTTCTTAAATTGTTTGGTTAAAATTCTTTGATCAATGAGTTTTATTTAAAAAATCTCTTCATGTAGAGCATTAAATATTGTACCTTTCCCGAGATAGGTTCCACTGCCTTCCGGATTTCTTTTCAACTGCTTATGCTGCTTTTCACGGCTGGCAATTAAACTTTTCTTTTCGGGCAGAGTTCATAAATCACATTCAGCAGCAGGCTGCTGCGCGGCCCTCGCGTTTACCGCTCCACCCTCCTACCCAAAAGGCTTTTCCATTTTCATCGGCTTTAAGCGATGCTTTAAGCGCTTTCGGTTGTTGGCCAGCCGGGTAGCAATCGCATGCAGAAAGCACTGCAGAGTCTCTGGCGAATGGCTAATCACTGGAGCAACCAAAAACGGCATCGCACTTTGGGGGGAACAAAGCCGATGTCGAGAGTCTCCTGTTTCCCCGTTTCTGGCCAGGCTCTGGCGCGGCAAGCACTGCTCCCTATCAGCGTCATCTAAGCCGGCTCAGTGTCTGCTGTGCACAAGCGACGATTAAAAGGACGACAATGACGATGACGAGAATGAGAAACAGGACACTGATAGAAAAGAATATCAGAAAACACAGGGAAAACTTTCAACAAATCAAGAGTAAACGATTAAGAGCATTATATTAGGTGAATTGGAATTTCAGCCTTTTAATACATATAAACAGCGGTAACGCTTTAGGTTTATATTGATTTTTAATAGGGAATTTATTATATTTTTTATTTGTGTTCACATTCTAGATCAATTTTTTTAAATGTACTTTCTGAAAATTAATTAATCTCGTTTGTAGTTGTTTTTTTTTCGTCAATATTTGGGCCCTCTTTTTTGTGCAGTGAGCGACTGCAGCTATCCATGTCCATGTGCCCATCAAAAGGAGCAGACTACTGCTTGCCAGCCTGGCCACAAGCAAAACAAAAGTAGCATCATATGCAAAGTCAAAACCACTAATGGGTCTGCGCAATCATAGGATAAATTAAATTCCAAATACGGACGACGACAGTCGACAACGATACAGCACGGGATGGGTCTCTCTTACCGCTGGCGAGGGGATTTTTAGGGTTAGACGTGGGCTTGGGTGGCGTTTATAAAGTTTTTGCCAACTGCAAATGATATCTTGCTCGGCAGAGCGACAACCGCAGGCGGCAACCGCAAGGAGGGATTGAATGATAGAGGAGGAGAGTAGACTGCTGTTGTGGCTGTCTTTCCAGAAACTTTTCATTTGAATTTCAAGCACAACCTCACCGACATTTTGCCCTTCTCACTCTCTCTCCACAGGCCAAGCTGTTCCGCATCTTTCAACAAGTCTTCAGCGTGGAACGTGACGCCCATCAGGAGGAGCTGCGTCGCCTGGCCATCTTTGTAGTGCGCAAATTTGTCGAGGTGGCCCCTGCTAATCCCAAAATCTATGCAGAGTTATTATTTTACAAAGGCATCAGGGAGGCAAATGAGCTGGAGTTGGGCTATTGTGATGCCTATGAAGCGTGAGTATGTGTGTATGGGTGTATCCTGGCATTGTCCTCCTCCGTCTGGGGTTAAGAGGGGTCCATCATCACAATGGGCGCATGATTGACTGAGCCGGGGCTTCATCGTCTGTCGTTTAGTTGGCACATGATAAATGATGGCCAGCGGCCGCCCAAGCAGGGTCTCCAGCCAAGTCATTGTATCTGCACCCCCGGGCGAGTAGTCAAAGGGTCAGATTCTCTGCATGCAAAGAGTCAGAATCGTCCGGGAAAATATATATACATTCGGCTAACTCTACTTTACTTGCAGCGGCACCAAAGGAGCCTGGAGCGAGGAGCAGGAGTCGGAGCTGCGCTTCCTCTTCGAGGAGAACCAACGCAATCCCGAAACAGAAAAGGGTAAGTATTGAAGATCCAGGCAGGCAAAAAAGCTCAAAAGCCTTTTATTTATTCCCTTTAAAATTTGTATAATTATTAACTTGATTATAGTTTTTATACAACAAGTTTTTAATAGTTAACTAGTTAAATTTGTTAACTATTTTTTTCATTATTAATAAAGTACACGTTACTAATTCGTTGATTTAAATATATTACTGGTCATTTCAAATACCCTTCGGCTCGTTTTACAGCCGTTTTGAGTCCATAGACAAGTTCCAGCTGCTGTTGGGGCAACTCCTCCCGAGTGCGAATTAAAACAGGATTCGCAGTAAATGAATAGAAGCAATCAGAGCTCCGGCACTCGAGTTGCTCCATCGGCAGTAGGCACAAAATGCCTAGCCTTGAATGGATAGACGGAAAACAACAACCCAATTGTGTCTGCTCTTTCAGATGTGATTGATTGGATTCTGGACAATTTGGCCGACAAGACGCGCAATCGCCGGACAGTTCTGAAGAAGCTCAAGGAACTGGGCCTGCTTTTCAAGGCGCCCACCAAACGCTCGACCAAGGCGGCCCAGGGTGGCAAAAACCTCTGGCAGCCGGAAGAGGATGAGGAGCTAAGGAGCTTATACGATCAGCATCGCACCGAGCCGGGTAAGTGGACAACCAGTTTGAGTATCCAGGATGCAGAGATGGGCCAAATTGGTTCGTTTCAACGTTGGGGAAGTCATTTTAATTTTTCTTTCCAGTTCTTCGAATTAAAGTTAGGGGGGAAACGATAGATTTAAGACAAAATAATACAATTTATACTCTGAAAATAAATAACTTATTAAAAAAATATTCTAATACTTTCTTTGCAGACTGCCTGGACCGCCTCGTCAAGGAGTTTGAGGAGCGCCGTTCCAAGCAACAGATCATCAAGCGGATGCTGCAGATTCATCTGATAGCGGACAAGTCCGAAATACTGCCCCCCAAAACCGCCAAGGGGCGCGGCAGCGCCAAGGCCAAGGACTATGATCTAGAAAAGAGCAACGACGGGTACGACTTCATGGAGGAGCCCATGCCAGAGGAGGATGGATATCGAAAGCCCACAAAAAAGCCCAAGGCCAAGAAGCGCCAGGTGGTGCGCACACCCTTGGATGTGGGCACTGTGAGAGCGTTAGTTGCTCAGGTAGATGCGGAAAAGTACCAATCCGCTGTCGAATGGCTGCAGGAGTGTCTGCAAGATGCGAGCGAGGATACCGAGGAGCCAGCGGAGGAAGAGGATGGTATACCACTACTGCCGCTAATGCAGGACCAGAAGGATGCCATGGAGGATGGGGACTTTCAGAAGGTTCTCGTTGCCCTCGGAATGCAGCCACCGATTGTGGGCATGGAGAACTACTGGCGTATTCCCACCTATTTAAATACCGCAGATTTGCAGCTGCGCTCCAAAATTCTGGCCGGAGAAGATGTGGAGATTGAGGCCGAGGAGGAGGATCAAGAGAACAACGAAGATGAAGAACAGGAAGAAGGCGATGAGGATGAAGAGGAGGAAGAGGACTTTCTGGACAAGCACAGCAGACAGCGCCAGGAAAATATTGCCGCCGAGCAGCAGCGAAAGCTGGATAGCCTAATGTTCAACCAAAGCGATGACGAGGCCGAGCAACGAGGCCCTCCAAAGGGCAAGGCAAAGTCCAAAGTGAAGGCCAGCGAAAAGAAGGCCAAGCAAAAGGACAAAGACAGGGCCAAGCAGTCGAAGGAAGAGTTGCCAGCGGAGCTGGAGAAACCCAACACGGATGATTTATTTGAGCAATTGAGAACCAAGCGAGCCACTAAAATCAAGCTCGGCGATATGGTTCTAAATGAGTCAACTAAGGCCGCTCAAGAGGAGAACGATGATGATGCATTCGACTTTAACTCGGAGGACTATCGTGCTCGGCTACTCGAACTGGAGGATGAGGACGAGGTTGAGAAGCAAAGGGATGATGCCGATGAGGAGAAGGAGAACAATACCAACAAGTCCTTGCAGCGTGCACGTCGCGCTAATGTAATTGACTCGGATAGCGACAATGATGATGATGGCGCCTCGCCCGCTGACAAGACAAACAAACGCCCACGCAGCGACGACGACGATCAGAAGGATGAGGCTGCCGGTCGGGGTCACAATGATGCGGAGGAGGATAGCGACGATGAGGACAACTTTCTGGCTCGCAAAAAGCCAGCTAAAGTCAATGGAGAGCAGTCCAAGCGGCGTCGCTTGGCCATCATCGATGACGATGATGATGAGGATGATTTTTAATGCAGTCCGGTTCTGCTTTTGATTTTATGGCTCACCGGAATGGGAGCTCGAATAAATGTAACTTTTAATTTGCATATCGGTTTTTTGTTTGTCCTTTTGTCATGTATAACAGAGTGGATGCTGACTGGATTTTGTCACAAAAAGGCTATAAGAAGTTATGGTATAAATACAAGTCTCTCTTCATAGCTTGATGAATCGAAAAATCTGAGGAATACGAATTTATTTGCATGTTCAACCTTGACTTAATAGATCAAGAATCATAAATAATATAGTAAACCATGTATATTTCCCATTTTCAGGATAAAGAAATTCCCAAAATACAATATCCACCTATGGACATCCTTTACTGCCTACTGTAGCAGCTAGAGGGGAACACATGGGTAGCAAAAGTCGACCAACTCCATTGTAACTGTCTGGCAGCAAACATGGCCTAGACGTTCCATTACCTCTCCACCACTCCCACAGTTCTACTGATGGCATTTTGTGCTGGTCCATTGTGAACAACGCACACGGCTCCCATTCGAGAGTCTTTTGTGTGCGTCTGCTAATTTGGTGGCTTTTGTTGGCCCGATGCCCCGGCTGGGGTGAGGATTGGCTTCGCATCGTGCAATGCATTTTGTTAATTTCTGGCCAGGGCGAAAGGGTTCAAGTCACACAGGTTCAGTTCGAGTTCGAAGGGCCGAAAGAGGTACACTCTGGAAAAACATACATGTGCGTTTCAAGTTAAATAAATAATAATATAATAATAGTTTTTTAAATATTAATTTTGTGATCCTTTTCAGGGTTTTTAAAATCTAGTCATTTTCAAACCTTTTAATGGTTTAACCATATATATTTTTGACCAGCAGCAAACTGCAGAATCAATCTTAAAAAAAGTGTTTACCCACTTCTTTCATAATTTTAAAAGGGTTTATTTGATGCTTTAAGTTTGGTTAAGTGTAAAAAGGCTGCACAGGATTCCATATGCAAATGCTTAGTGCGAGCATTGTGCAATGCCAGTTGCAGTTTCCACACAGTCCGCATTGTCGGAAGGAGTAATCGCACTTAAATGCATCGCATTGTAGCAGCTTCTGAGGCCGAACTGAGGACAAAACTGGTCGTTGGTCTTATTGTGTTTTTATTGGATTTTTCGGGCTGCTCCTCTAACAAATTTGCGGTGCATCGTCTCTGGGAGTCCGAAGAAGACTTTCATTCTGTGTCTATTTTATTGGAAATTACCCGACCGCAGTTGAGAATGCGGTTTGATTGGGTGAAACCAATTTAAAAGCAAATTCAATTCAATAATCAGAGTCAACTGTCTGTGTAGCTTCCGCAATAGCGTGCAGCAACACGGGGCGTATGTGCGATGTCGCAGCGATCGCATTAATGAAATTAAGTGCATAAATTTAAGAGCGGGCTGCGAAAAATCCAAGTCTGTGCATAAATCAGTTTCCCGCGCGGCAGACGACTAGCGTCTACACCGGCTTAGGCACTTCATTTATTTTGCAGCAGAATTAAAAGGACTCGACACACGTGTGTGGCACCTGCCAAAGCAGGAGACCTCTTACACCCCCTCCTTCCCCTCCTGTGACATGTCACATTATTAATTTCAAGATGGCGCGCACTCAATTTAAAAGGCAGCAGCGAACGAGCCGGTGATGAGCAGCTCATAATTTATTTCATTAATTTAATCAACCTCCTTGGCACATGTCAACTGCATGAGCCCTCAAAAGAATGCCACACCTTTTCTGGGCCTGCTGTAAGGGTGGTCGCACCCCCCCGGGTGGTGGCTTTGGACAGCCAAAGTCAGGAAAATAAAGGTGAATTTACAAAGAGAAAATTTAATAAAAATATGAACTAAAAATATAGTCTTTACATAATTATGACTTAAGTAAATTTAAAGCAATTTACTTTTACAAGAATAGTATTGATATAGTGTTTTTAAAGATACAAAAAGAGACAACTTATGAGGAAACCCACGAATTTTCTTTAACTTAGCTTAATATTATATTGTAACTATTAATTTATCGCAAACTGTATGTGTATGTAGGTATGTCAAAGAGGTCGCAAAAGACGGCTGTAATAGCAATAACAACAGCAAGCATAATGTTTAAAATCACTTAATACATCGTAAATTATGATAAAGCGAGTCCTGGGACTTGAATTTCTCTTTTTTCGCTGCGAAAAACCCGGCAAGAGCGGTTCATTAAGCCCACGTTTGCCGAGGAATGTGTGTGCGTGAGCACAATAAACTGTAACGCCTTTCATTAGGGAAAACAGAGAACAGAAAGAGTTATTGCTCGGGCTTTTCACACGCTCATTTCCATCATTAGAACAAAGGCCGTGCAGATAGCGATGCCAACAGCCAACAGCCAGCGGATTAACCTAATCTCGGGACTATAAAGGCGACTTTATTGTGACACAGACGCGCGCTCGGAAAAACTTGCGACTTTTCATCATAAAGAGAATGAGTATGTCGCTGACAAGGACGTGGCATATGCAGATGATGGCGTTGTTTGATGAGTTCGCTTTGCCTTTATCCAGCTTTTCCCCGCTTTCTCTCATACATGCTTTTGCGAGGGTATTGTTAGTTGAGGGCAATGCTTGTAACGCAAGGAGAACGAATGCTGCAGAGATAAAGAAAAATTTAATTACATGTAAACTTGTCTGTATTTATACCTACTTTTTTCTTTAAACGATGTTTTTTTCTATAATGAACTCTATTTTGTTCGAAAATATAATGCAGAAGTGTATTTCCAGATTCGATCTGAAATATACGCAGTCCTTCTATGTTCCTCGTGTCTTCGTGCCTGCGCTTCTGGCACATGTTTTTCTAACAATCACACAATGTTTATACAACACAAACTTTTTTTATGCCGCTCATCGCGGCTCGAATTGAAGCAGATTTGGGCAAAGACAAAAAGCGCCTTTGACGTGTGATAAACACACTGCCAGATACGCAGGCTTCACAGGACTCGCAGGACGTCGAGCGAAGAAAGCACTTTGGCAAAAACTTCACCGACTGCCTGTGGAGAGGATTTCTCGGTCTTCGGTGCCAGCCCGATGACAAACACAGTTCACTGTCCCGCCTTGGCTTTTTCGAAATCATAACAAAGGCTCGACTGGCGGGGCAGGCGGTAAAAGTTTGCTTTCAAAACGCTGAAGCGGAAATACACTTGCCAAAGCACTTGGCCGAGTGTTTACTCTGCGGATGAATGCTTTGATTAGCGGCTCTCAACCGAAGAGTTTTCTGGAGAACTGAGATTCTCAGCTTGAGAAATTAAGCAACTCGGACAACTTAAGATTGGGTTACAATTGCTTTTATTTTTTTGTAAGAAGGTAAGCAATAAGACGACTTGGTTTTAGCCAAATTTGTAGCTTCATTTCTTCTTAATATTTATTTATTTATTTTTTTTGTTTTAAAGCAACGTTTGAAGATTAATTATAATATAATTATAATGTTCTAACTCTTATTTTGTATACTTGTTACCACCGTATTTCGCTGAGTACTAAACTCCACAGATCCTTCACAAGCAAATGCTTTGTTTTCTGGAAGCAAAAACATGGCCTAAATCTGCTCACATGCACTGCCTTTTTCTTCCATTCCTTCCGCAGGACACCTAAGGGCGTGACTCGGAAGTGTCAGTAAATAATTGTAAAAAACGTATGTCATGCACTCTTTAGCCCGGCCAACTTCTGGCCCAATGACAGCCCGGAGTGGCCTTTGTTAACCCCAATGGATCGAAGCCACCGACCCGCACCCCAAACTCGACAACCCCGCTCTCAGCGGCTTACGCACAAACTTTGTGGACACTTTTCTTTTACGCCTGATGAGGGTTCGGGGTTCGGGGTCCGAAGCTCGGACCCCGTAAGCCGACTAATTGTTATTGTAGTTTATGTTGGGGCTTTTAGTGGGCCTCGTGATCCCGTACTCGGGTCTTATCGTTTCAAATGCTCGCATGGGGCTTAGCATTGTGTTGGGCCCTGCTAGTGGAAAGCTTATAATTAGCCTAATGGCTGCCAACTTGGCAGCCGTTTTTTGCCCCGCCTTTAGGGGAGTCACAATGCTTTCCACCATAAACAGATATATGATTTAGATCGGAGTTTGAGTTGGAGCTGCTGCTGAAACTGGAGTGGGCTCCCCAGCATCCTTTGATTTTCCGCCAAATATTTTACACTTAACGAGTCATAAATAAATGCGTCTCTTCGATGTCTGCGCCTCTTGCCTCGGCTTTTGCCAATTAAAACATGAATTATAAGCCCGAACAAATCGCTAAGAAGTCGGCCGGGAGTCCGGGCATAAATTCTCGCTTGCCAAAAAGTTGGCTTTGTCTGGATTTATTGTAGGCGAAATGCGGTTGGACGGCGAGAGTGCCAATTCCCTTGTGCGGAGTGCGGTGGGCCTGTCCCGCTGGATAGCTTTGGTCCTTGTGTGGATTTACAGGGTCGGGAAATTGCGGAATGGAGGAAAAAGCTTCTTTGAATGAATTCAATTCCTATGGCTGCAAAAATATGTATTTTCCAAGTTTTCTTCAATTTGCCAATTATATACACCAACTTAAGCTTATATATGTGCTTTTTAAATTTTTAAATGATTTGATGAGAGAAAATTCGTTTCTTTCCGTTGATTTATTATTTTCTATTTATGACCTCTCCTCTCTCCTCTTCCTGTTTCTTGACCAAATTCTTGTACTTTTTATTTTCCAGTTCGTCAAGATGTAATTTATAACCGTTAAAGGGTTGCCTTTTGGACCCAAATTGAACCGTTGATAAATCCCTAGCTGCAAATATTTGTGATTCCAGTTGCACTGAAAAAGGCTACTCCGACTGGATAGCTGAAAGCTGGGGCTGGTCGCGAGGTGGTTAAATTACCGGCGCATTGTGGAATGCATTTCATGTGCAATAAATACATACAAGCTGAAAATTGCCACACCATGATGCATGATGCGGGCCAACCGTGGATGGGGGTGTGCGAGAGGCCGTTGACACGCCCCTTCTCCAACACACCTTTGGCGATATGTGCACGGGCAATTTTCCCAACCATTTTCTCTTTTTCCTCTTTGTAATGCCGCGTGCAACCAAAACAAGAAAAAAGGAAATTATGCAAAATTCAAGCCTCAGTGATTTTTATTTATGAGCGCCATTGGACGGAGGCTGGAAATGGGAAAAAGCAGAAGGGGGACCGGAGGACGGCCAGGGGGGAAATCGCCGCCTGAAAGTCATCGCATTAACAGATTCCCGGCAATAAACCAAAATTATGGCGGCGGCGGCACTCGCTTTTTATTTGCATTGGCGTCGCAACCTTGTTGATTAAATTGATGGCAAATGCAATCGCAGATCGGAATCGGTATTATCCAGGGTGTTCCTGGAAACTGCCGAAGGTTTAGTTATTAGTTTTGCTTGATATTTAATTCTGGTTCAAAACGAAGCAATTAAGAAATTAAAGAAAGGATTTTATATATATTTATATTTATTAATTTAATTATGTTTAGTATTGGGAGACTTGACTGCTAATATCCACTTCTCAAATGGTTTCAATTTCATTACTATTTCTAAATAACTAAATAAATAATAATCAAATCGAGGTAATATCTCACCTCAGCTAGTTTTTGGGAACATAACGCCTCCTCTTCGGTTATCCTTCTGTATTTGCCCAGACAAGATGGCGTCCCAGGTGTCGGCTCGCCGATTGTCAGTTGGCATTTAAATGTCGAAAACAATTTTGGCCTGGCATTTTTCAGCCCAGGGACCCATGTAGTATATAAATCAGATTCTCGGCGGGCACGGGCACTCGCAGTCACAGTCGCTGATAAATTATGTAGCACCTGCTTGGCATGCAAATCGGCGGTGGCTAAACATTAAGCACTAAACAAATGTGGAATTCGGCAGCGTCGCTTTGCCTTTATTCACCTCTGCGGCGGCGAAGCGTCGCGGAGAAATATGTTTGCCATTTTGTTTGCCATTTTTAATGTGTTGTTTGCTCTGGTTTTTTATATGCTTTTCTGTGTTTCTCTGCTTTTGTACTTTTCTTTTTCGGATTCTCTACAGCCTGAGCCAGGTACGTGGCAGTTCCCGCCGCCGCTGCGGGCGAGTGCGTGAGTTTACGGTTTATAGGAGCCGGAATACGTGGCCCGTACCTGGGATTACCTTTATAATCTGCCGCAACTTTGGTGTCGCCCGCTGCGCTGTGGTAAATTTGCAAAGTGCGTGAGCAGACTAACTGGATGCGATCTGCGATAGGCCGGTGCAATCTCTCATTGCTCCGGTTTCGGCATTTAATGTTTGCCAATAAATTCTGTTGACTGGCGTTAAACACAATTGCAGATGGTTTTAATGAAGCTTCGGTGAGGAGTCGATGACTTCAGTCCACAATTCACTTTTTTACGCGATTTTAAGGAGTCAAACTGACTATTAATAAGTTAATAAAACGACAATTAATGAACTACTAATAAATAAATAATTAAATAAACACAGCAGAGCATTGCAATGCTTTAAACTCTAAACTCTTGATTAATGTATCTTTAATTGTTTAAGCCTTTGATATTTTCTACTAATTTATGTATCATTTTATAAAATACTATTAACATCTCAAAATATCTGATTGCCTTAATCTAATAATTTAATTGTAGCATTGAACAGCTACAGAATCATTGGGTTTAAGTTCCAAAACCGAGTGAACATTCCTTCCAATCAATAACCAAATTAAATGTTTATTTCCTCAAAAGACAAAGCCGGATTCCAGTGGTTCTCTCACCCGGAGTCCAACGGAGTATGTGGAATTATTAATATGTGAATAACAATAGCCTGCCACAGGGCATTGCATAGCAGCAGAAAGGTTAAGCTAATCAACTGCTCAACGTTTAACGAGGGTTGGTGCCCAGAAAATCCTCTCGAGCTCAGAATGCGGGAAGGACAGACTGAACGGCTGCCTGATAACAAGATTAAAAACCTTTCAGCGTCGGAAATTGAATTCAAATTCGACACACAAAAGTATGCACAGAATTGAGGGCTTTTTCAATACTTTTTTTTTCGTCCTGCTGCTTGCCGCCTGCCACCTAACCCAGCCCAGCCCAGCCTCTGTCTCGTCTTGGCAGCAAAATGACAAATCGAGGCAGGCAGGCAGACTGCAGCGGCGGCAGGGAAGCATGTGAAGAAAAGAATGAGTAAATGCCACTTGGAAGTCAAGCAGCGAGCACTAACAGTCAGCCGGAGATAGGGACGTGCCCACTAGCCCGCCAGTCCTCCTCCGAGCAACCAGCTCCAAGCGCCAGGACTGCTAGGACTACCAAACAAAGTTGGGCCGGGCACACAGGGCGGACAGAGCTCAGTGAAAGGCTTACAGCAACTTCGCTTATAACTCATACGCCTAGTGAGCCGGGAGCCCTTTCTGTCCAGTGATGCCAACGGACTCTTGGGATATAAAAAAACTAAAATAAAGGCATTTTGGAATAGAAAATATTCGAATTAAATTATTATTATTATTAAAAGAAATTGAAAAGTTTATAAAATTAATCAAACTAAAGCTGAGCTAAATTAAATTAATAACTCCTGATCAGATGTATTTAGAATTGAATATATTCTATGTTTTCCATTCGGTTATAGAACAACGTTTTAAATTTTTTAATGTTAATACAAATATAAATAATAAAACACTCAAGTATGAAGTTGAATTTCAAATTTTCATCCAAATTGGCATTACTGGGCCTTGTAGACGGCTCAACATAGTCGAATTTCAAGTTTTAAGTATTATTACATTCCTTTACCCTTTTCAAACGAATTTGTCTGCGTATTTTTTGTGCTCCTCCGCCTGCCCTCCTCCATACGAGCCGCTGGCTGGCAGGATTTTTTTGTACTCCGAATCCCTCAACTTATTATTATTGACTTTTGGCGTTGGCATCGGCATCGGCGTTGGCGTTGGCGTCAGCGTCGTTGTTGGGTTTGACTTTGGCGTTTTCAAGTGCACGTGTCTGGCGGTCTGTGGCGAGGTCTCCCCAAACAGGCCGAGGGCAAAGTTCTATTATAAACGGGATGTGTGATGGAGCTATTGAGCCAACATCTTTCACTGCATTGCGCTTTATGAAAGAAATCCGAAGCCTCTTCCTTTCAGACATTCTGCCACTTTATTTAGATTTTCGGTGGCAAGTAGCATGTTATTCACGCCCTTCTCCCCGCACATTTACTATTCATATTTGCACATTAGATTATTGCATGCCTAAGCACATCCTATGGCTAAGATGGAATCAGGACGAGGACGAGGAAGGAGGACAAGAGGCTAACGGAGAAGGCGGCTAAGGTTTGTGTGCACTTTGGCTTAAGTTTGCTACTCGAAACTTGCACAAATGTTTGCCATTTGTTGTTGCGCTCGATATTAAGGGAAAATATCGAATAAATATTACTTCCCATCGGGGCTGCATATCCTTCATGTCCTGCATTCCATATTTGAGTACATTCTTTGTCAGCTTAGTCTTTGGCATGCTTTTCAAGTGTTTGCTTAGCCGCTTGACTGCCCAAATATTTTTGTCATCGCCAATTGAGAGTCAAGTGTTTATCGTTCCCGAAAATAAGTTTGTGTTTGCATATTTCGCCTCTAATCTGTCCGCATACCCGCTCCCCGAGGGTCATTATCCCCCTCAGCAATATGCTGCTGTTTCGTGCTGATTTGGCCATAAAGCTCAGCTGCTGGGTGAAACACATTTGGCTTATGGCGGGATTAAAGCCTTTTGTTGCATATGCTGTGCATTATAAATATTATTTTCAAAATACCAAAATTATTTACCCGGTTACACACACATTATTCTGTTTGCATAATTCCGTAACACGAAGCAAATACTATCAATGAAAAAAAGTCAGACTTAAATAACGAAATAAAAGTAAAGAATTGGTTGTCGTAAGTGAGCCATGTATTTGAATTTAAGAAAGGTTATTTAATAAATAAAATACATTTACAGTTTAAGGGTTTGCATACTTCTTTTTGATTCTCTCATTGATTTTAATTATTTTTATTGCTCCTTAGGAGAGCGTTTTCTGGATTTTAAAATCTAACCTTATTAAGCTTAGGCTACTATATATAATTATATAATTCCTTTAAATAAGAAAGTTTTCATGCCCTTGGTGAACTCATAAAATAATACCTATAGTAATTAGGACTGAGACGTCTTTTATATAAAAGAAAACTCTGCACGTAAAGCATAACGAATTTTACTACACCATTATTTTGTTATGTTTTCATTCAAGCAAATTGCAATTTGGCAAAAGTTTGTGATAATCCAGGAGCAAAAAGATAATTTTTGTTGCAAAATTGCCGCATCAAGAATTTACAAGCCCAAGAAGTTGGAGATGAGCAGCATGCAGAAAGGGCAAATATAATAAACAAGCAACTGTTGTAAAATTTTTGTCATACGAATGCATAAATATTTCAGCCGAACAAAAGGACTAAGGAATACGTAAAGCAGGATGACACTGGGAGGGGTCGGGTGCCCGGCTGGGTGGGTGGTTCGTTGCCACCTACAGGACATTCTAAAATTTCAACGGCTTTGTGCCTTAGTTTATGAAAAAACATTTTGTGGCCACACAGATGTAATGGGTTTGGGTGAGTGCCATATAATATTTCACGAACAAGTGTGTGGCGGGGCTGCTGGCTGCCTGTATTGTTGTTGATGTGATAAACGCGTCTGGAATTATAATTAAAGCAAATCTATGAATGCTCGCTGGTGTGTGTGCGTGTGTGCTCGTGTGGGTGAGTAGGACTTTTTCGCATTTTACGTGCCTTCATTAAAAATGAAAACATTCCGTCGTCGGTTCTTCTGCTACTTCTTCTGCTTCTGCCTCGTCCCATTCTTTGATTCTTCTTCCTCCCCGGCAAATGTCGCTAAATTCTAAGTAGACTATAAATGTTTGTACATGTGTAGGTGCGTCTGAACGTGTATGGGTCTGACTATGCCAGTGTGCGAGCTGACTTCCGTGTGTGCGACATGTTTCTCTTTCTTTTCTTGACAGTTTGTATGTGTGCACAGTGAGAGAAAATAAAGTGCCAAAAACTAGATTTTGTTTAAAAGTAGTTTATATAAAGGCTTACTTTAAAATTAAGCCAAGTTATGGCAAATTCCAATAATTATTCTTGCTTTGGAATTAAACCTTTAATTTTTTCGCGTGTAACTGCTCAGTGCGAGGGATACAAAAAGTTGCCATTGCCATTGCCGCTGCCGTTGTAATCTTGGTAATAACCACAAAAATTATTATTGTTGTTGTCGTTCTTGGTCTCGTTGCTGTTGCTGCTGCTGCTACTGTGGTTGCTGTTATTGTTGTTGTAAGTGCCAATATTGTCATTAGAGTGGCTTGTTACGCAAAAAGCAGCAACAACAGCCAGCCCCACAGCACACCAAGGGCAACATCCTGCGGCATTTTTCGCATTTGCGACTTTTATTTTTGTATTTCGGTGAGTATGCGACACGTTGACTCGCTCTCCCCTCTAGCCACAAGTTTCATCCCCGTCTTTCCCGGTACACGCCTCCTTGGGAGCATCATTATTTTCGTCTTTCCTTTGTTCATTAAACGAACATGAAACGTTAATTTAATAAAGTCAAGCCGGGAAGCCAGCTCCGCCAGAGGGTTGTGGCATTTCTAATTGAGCAACCAGCGACAGTTAAAGGTGGCGGGGGAAAGGGGAAATCAAAACAAAAGGAGGACTAAATTGTAATTTTATGTCTGGTGGAATTTTTTAAGGTACTGACATAATCTTCGATAGCCAGAAAAGAGTTACATTAGAGGTAAGTTATGAACACACCTTAAAGGAACCAGGCTCCTATTACTAACATTTAAAATTAACGACTGACGAACTTTCCAATAAAATCGAAACACACACAGGCAGAGGCTTAAATTAAAAATGCTGCCCACACTCGGCAGGTACGAAAGCAACTTACTTTTCGATAAAACGCATAAAATAATAATTCCAACTTAAAAAGCAGGGCTTAAAGTTGAAACCCCGAGCACACTTCACAGGTTGCATGTTAGTTCGGCTAAGTTCGCATCATCGACCGCAGCAGTGGGACTCCCCTAGTGGTTGTTTCGCTCCCAACCGGAGTCTGAACTCTGGTGGAAACTTTTTGGCCGCAAAGAGCAGCAACAGTGTTTTCAAGGGGGGCAACAACCGGTCCTCGACATCGGCATCGGCCTCGGATTCCCCGCTCGGTGGATGTCGCTTTTATTAGCATAAATATTTGTCAAATACAACAACAAAGAGAATACTCGTAACATTCATGGGAAAAGTTTCAAGCGTTTTCATTGGAAATGACTTAACAAAGGTATGTCAGCGTAATACCTGGGAGCTATAATTGAGCATGTATATTCATCATGGGCACGGTGGCATTCATCCCCTATTTTGTTTCATTAAAGCGACCTGTTCCCGGCTTTCCTCGAAACTTGTTCGTGCGTTCCCTGACTTTTGTTGGGGGTTAAATTGAAGAAATGTGTTCTAATTAGCCACACACGAGCCTCCGTTCCTCATCCCCGCTTTTCCAACCTGTTTTCGCAGGAGAAACTTTAGTGTTTCTGAAAATTGTTGGGAAACTCGCATTAGCCCGTTAAAGGGGAGCAGGGTAGGCGAAACTTATTGTTTTCGGAAAGATACAAGGCATGGGCCTTCCCATTTGCAATTCCAACCCCTAGATGGGGGTTACTTTTAAAAAGCGGACAGTCCAACAAGAAATCCCAATTATGAATGGCGACCCAGCAGGCTAAATGCCTGATTCAGGGATGCAAAATAATAAACAATGAAGTTTATTTGTTTAATTGGACTCTAAATTACAATTTTCCAACTATTTTCAGAGCTTGGCTTGGCAAAATAATAGTTATTTTCTATATTTCATCCTTAAAGCCAAAGTTTTAAAGGCTAGTCTCACACATTTAAAAATATACATTCGCTTGTTTATCAGCAGCAATGTAAAGATTCTTTTTAGAGTCCCTGGTTTGCGGGAAGGCCACTTGTTGGGTATCGGTTCGGTTAAACTTCTGGCCAGCAGCAGGTGAAAGGCGTCGAAGCAGGCGGTGGAAACATCATCATCATCCCCCAAGTGAACCATTTACGTCCCCCGGCAGCTCCATTTATGCTGGCGCTTAATACTTGATGCTGAACACCAGAGAAGCAACAAAATTGAGCTCGAAAATGGTAGTAGTTAAATTCGCGACGGACTATTTGGCTTGTCTATTGATGGGCGCGCATTAAAAAACAATTTTTGTGCACAGCGGACCGCGCATCGGGATAACCCCACCCATCTCCTCTCGTCAGCGGGCAACAATGAAGCCTTAAGTGGACTTTTATTGACTTTAAGTCAGAACGAATTTCGGGAATTTATCGAACACAGTCCGCCGGGCCTTCATTATGGCTCGGGAGGCTTGGGGGATACCAAGGGGACGCCGAGAAAGACCTGGGGGCCTCTGGGACTGTTACTGGTGATGAGGACGAGGGACGTGAGCCATCGCAGCCGGACTGTCATTTGCCTAGCTCATCAATTTCGCATTCGATAAGTGTCGTTGTCCTTGCTGTCAGCGCTTGTTGATACTTTACCATTCCGCTTCCGTTTCCATTTCTGTACACCGTTTATACACTTCGTGGCTTCGATAAAAATCCATTTATATATATATTTTTTTTTATTAAAAACAAATATACTCAGCATTGCGTCGTTAAAGTTAAAGTTTGATACAACATTTTCGATAGCCATTTAAAACTTAAGGTGTATTTGTTTAATATTTCCTTACGAGGACAAAAGAGTGCCTATTTTCTAATTTAATAATAATTTTTAACTATTAAATATTATACCTCTTTGCTCAGCTAATAATTACTTTCAAGGCAATCAAATATTGTCAAAATTAAGGTTCTTACTATCAAAGATGTCTATGCAATGTTGCAGGTTTACTAAAGCAATATTGCAGCTTGTTTTTTGCGTCGAGTGCTTGCGTGGCAAAATGGTTTTTATATGTATAGACATTCGTTTGGCTTGGGAGGCTGCATCTATGAAATATTGCAGCAACTGCGAAAGGACTTGTTCGGAATGCCTGACAACATTTTAATAATGTTGCGAGAACAGTCGCCGGAGGAAACCGGCGACAGCAGAATGCCATCTTATGTGTTGGCTTTTTGCTGCCTCACGACGTCTATTCGACGCGGACTGCACGCCAAGCCCAATGCCTCGAGCGAAATTGGCAACCGCTTGAATACGGATTTGCAAGCTGCAAAATAACATTGCCAAAAACGAACATACACATAAGTTAAAATTGCAGGATTTATTCAGCTCTGATTCACTGGAATTCTTTAAGAGCTCCTCTCCATATTCACTGGAAGTTGAAAACCCACATTGCCCGTGCTTGTTGGTTTATCTCTTGGCCTTTTGAATGCATAGCGCCCATTCAAATGTGTTTTTCAAAACCGTGCAAACAAACAGGCCCTTTTCACTATCTGTTTTCTTATTTTCTAACCAAAGTTCAAGGTTAGCCAGAGCTGTAGAAAACGCCAAGGTTGCCGGTGAGAGGGATTTCAGCAGGTTGAATGAAGTACACTAAAAATTAAGAAAATATATTTAAGCAGCCGAAACTGAAACTTAATACAAAATACATGATTTATTGAAAGAATATTGAAATTGTGCTGCACAGGTAATTGTTTTCAATGACAAACAAATATTGTTTTTTATTTTAAATCAAAAAGAAAGAACAAAAGAATTCTTTAGCACATAAAATATAAACAACAAAAAATACAAAAATTATATATCCACCGAATTTATTGTTTTATTTGGAACTTATCAATCTCCTGCACTTATTATTCTCATATGTCTCTATGATTTTTGTATCCTTAAGTACTTGGAATGCATTTAACCATTCATGGTTGCTCTGGCGCCGCAAGTGAACCGAAATTGCTGGGCAGACGATCAATATAATGGAACATAAAGACCCACGCAATGTGTGGGCCAGTGTATGTGCGTCATGGTGGCTAATAATCAAAATGGACGCTGAAGCGGTTATAAATGCTGGCGTCACCAAACTTTGCCAATGGACATAATGCGTCCGAGCCTTCCAACTTGCGATGCAGACGTTCCGGCCAAAAATTGCCAAGAAGAAAAGGGCCATCGAGTAAGGGACAAACAAGGCGAACGAAAGTTGTGCAAAGTCCATTAAATACATAAACCTGCCACGAAATGTTCATGGAAAGCGCATAAAGAAAGTTCCTAGCCAGCCAGCCAGCCAGTGAGCCAGCCAACGGGGCGGATGGATCGGTGGCAAGTGGCGGGGCTGTTTATGCTCCATACGCCATGTGTGACGCAGTTGCAAAGTCCGGCGATGGGCCGTAATAACTTGATTTGCGCCCATTGTGGCGACACAGATGCAGCGGAAAAAGGGAGTGGGGCCACGCCCCGGTCGCCCCGGTCGAGTCTGGACAATGAAGACGCCGCCTTCGACTGCCCCGTCAGCGTTTGGCTTATTTATGACTTCCTTTGCAGCGGCAATGTAAAAAGCATTTCGGTTATTATGCACATTTCTGTCAATGTTGCAGAAATTGCTGCTCGTAAAAAGCATGTAACAGCTGCAGGGACACGCCTTCCAGACACCGACCAAGGGAATACGTGGATAGAAGGGACATCACATTGGGGATTTCCTAAGCTTAATTTTTTATAGAATTGAAGAAATAAAAGGTTTATTCTTATAAATAAAAGAACGAATGAATATTCAAATTATTAATTTATAAAAAGACTATAAATAGGGTCTATCATTTCCTCAGCTGAGAACTCAATAAAGCCCTGAAATAAATTAACAAACTGTCCGAATTGATAACGATAAAAATGTCATGGCTGGCCATTAGGAGGCCATTAAAAGACCATTCGCCTTGGCCAGTGAAAATCGAATAAACAACTCAGCTGGTCGTGGAGTCAATTGTCTAGCAGCTCAACTGTCCAAAATGGTGGGAGGATATAAAAGAAAGCCGGAAATGCTTTCCGAAGGGAAAAGGAAGCCGAGAGAAGGACACATGTGTTACTGCGATGCTTGCTGGCAATCCTTTTGAGTGATTTCTGCGAATTAATATGAAACTTTTCGCAAGTCCTTGGGGTCTGTCGGCGAGCTTGTGCGAGCAAAGCTTTTTATCTGTCCAAGGAAAAGCCAAGACGGGCAATAAAATCTCGTTGAATCGCATGCCTTTTTTCTCCGGATGCCCCCATTGACTTCCTAGCTAATTGCCGGCAATGTTGGGTATTAACCACCGAGAATGGCTATTATTTATTTTAGCACCACTAAAATATTTATGCGGAGGACTCGTTTTTCCGTTACTAAGTTACATTCCTTTTTTTCGTGCCACGACTGGGGTCGTAAATTTCCATCGCAAAGTAAAGCAATTAAAATTTGCATAAAATTCAAATATATTTGCCGGCGTGTCTAAAAACTAAACATCAACAGGGCACGGGAAAAGAGCACTTGAAACTACACTAACACACAAGCAAGCCGGCAGGAGTGTAGAACATGACAGTCGAAAGGGATGAGATACAGATATGCTGGGAGTGGCCTAAATCTGGGAACGAAATGAAAAATTACACATACGCCATGTAGCACTTGGCGCATAAACTTTGAAGTGCACTCGTTCACGAAAATGGCAAACTTTCCTGACGCACATGGCAAATAATTACGGAGAATCCAGCCTGGCCCGGCACAGCAAGTACGTAAATAAAATTCAATATACTCGTAAACCGAATTCCATGAAATGCGACTTCACTTCGGATGCCCTTCGATGTGGAATTTATGGTCTTATACGACGTACCATCTGAAATGGCTTGTTATAAAATGCTTTATGGAATAATTTCATATGTCTGCGCCATTTAAAAACCGACATCTAAGAGGATCAAGAAGCGCACGAGGAATTTTAATTGGACTGACAATTTCCATTCATCACATTGCGTCTAGAAAGCTGACTGAGGCTCAGCCTCCGAACTTTCGCATAGTTTTGAGATACTCTACGAGAAAGGCTTGCAAGGGAGACCCAAAAAATATCGACATATGCAAATTTAATGAAGAGTCTTGCATTTATACACATTTGAGCTGTGGCCATATCTCTGGTTATGCCAATACTTTCTGGTCCTATTTGTTTAGGTTCCCGCACGCCTTTCTGTGCGTGTGTGTTTTTTGGGAGATGGACACTTTTGTGCCCTTATCCCTTTTCACATCGTTTGGGACTTAATCTTCTGTGATTTATTCATAGACTCCGTTTTTGCGCCATTAGTTTTGCGTATATTTGCATAGCTCCACTTGGGCCACGCCCCCAGCCTGCGGTTGGCAATTTGTGCGCTTACTCTGCAATTAATATTCATAATTACGAGCTGAGACTGGCGACTGGTGACGCATCGTGTCCTTAAATGCCGCCATCATTCACACTCTCGCGCGTACGAGGTGTCGTCCTGCATGACTGCAGGCAAGCAAGTCGCTCCTCCTTAAACGCAATGCACTTCATATTCATAATGGCAATTTTTTACGCTTGCGATCTTGGCCAGCATTATGCACAACAATAAATTTATTCAACACATGCCAAGTCAGCCAGGAGGAGAAGACCGCACTCCGAGTGTTTTACAAAATTGTCTGTGGCTGGGCCTCAGTGTGTGTGTGTGTGTGTGTGAGTGTGGCGGGTGTCCTGATGATTTATGCCGAGGCCTTAAATTACACACGCCAAGAACTTGCTGATATTGCAGTTGTTGATGGCGGTCCATGTAAATAATAGTGAGTATCTGGGCTGCCACTTGATATATTTAAATGCCAGCAGCTGAAGCCAAAGCCCACCGTCGCCTGAATGAGGATTTATGCGGCTAAAACACATTTTAGTTATCGCTGGCAGAGCCCACTGGGCCATAAACAACGACAGACACGCCCCCACCGCCCTTAACTTTACGGTCCCATGTGTGTGTGTTCGTGTCGATTTAATGTCAATAAATAGTCGTGGCTATATTATGCAGCCTATTGATAATTTAACTAATTAGCATTCGAGTTAATTATTTCGAATTCAGATGTTGAGCACGCGTCGGCCATTTTTGCTATTGTTATGGCAGCCTGTTGGCCTGCTTATGTGTGCGTGCCCAAGCGGAAATGGCGTCATTGGCCAAAGTGTTGATAAATTTAAATGGCGGTTCCGCAGGTTAGTGAACTCACACATCGGTATCTGGAATGTGTGGGGAATGGATTTAATATTTCAGCAATTCTTGAGTTGGGTCGTCACCACATAAGGAAATGGACATGTTCTCTGTATGTGCGGAATTTTTCGGACTCTCCCCAACATATATATATAAAATAATTTAATAAATGCATATATGTATGCCGCCCGTTGAGGTATTTGGATAATGCGCCAAATGAAAGTCACCACGGGGAGCGACGGATATATTAAAAAATTCCACAAAATCGACATAATCACGAAACGGATTATTCAAACTATTTCAATATTTGCGGTGAAGGCCAAAACGTGCCAGAACCCAATTCTAAACATTCTCTAGTGAGAAAAATAATTAAAAATATGAATTTAAAATCGACAAACATAGTTCGCCTCAATATTCAACTCAGAAATACTGGTACCAGCATTGCTTGAGCAATCGAATACGGCACACACGGAGCGAACACCTTTTCAGAACACTGAATAGTTTTCTCACACAAACATGACGGACTTTAGCGTTGCCAATTTCAGGGACTACCAGGAGTACGTGCGCTCCTTCACCACCGTCGAGGACTACCGCTACCTTCCCTGCCACAAAACAATCACTACACTTGCGAAACTCGGGTATCGCGATCACCGCACCTTCTACGAGGAGGATGAGTTCCGCAACGCGAAGAAGCAGGTGGAACAGCTGCTGAATCCGACAGTTTCAGCCATTATATACTACAGTCAGTACTTCAAAGGAACCGATCCAGCTCTTCGGGCTTTGGCCCAACGGGAACATCTTAATATCCAGCAGGAGATATCGGTGAGTGTGCGGTATAATTGGTTAGCTGGTTTATATCTAGCACAAATCTTTGCCTCCTCCCAGACAATTATATTTCTGGAAATTAGCGGTGGAAGCGGGTTCGCCAAATCGGGCTACATAGACTTCGAGTCCAGTCTGCGTAACTATCGCTTCAAAGGACCAAACGCGGTCGACTGGAAAGCCGTCTTCGAGGAGCGGAAATTGCTGCGTCCCCAGCAGACCGACATGGTCTTTTACGACTGGCGGACCAGGAGGATCTTTATGACTGGCAACGACAACTACACGGTGGTGGCCCATGCGGAAAACGGCCTGATGTTCACTCACAAAGGCGACCACAAGAACATACCGATGACCACCAAGAAGAATCCCTTCAGCGCCAATGTACGACGCACCCAGATCAAGTCTGATTTGTATGGATTCATGATATTGTACGATCACCAAGTGCGAAAGAAGACCTAGCAGCATTCAAGGCTTGTGTTTATTAAATTTGCAGGCATTAAATATAATTTTAAATAGCTAAAGGTAATTTTTGTAATTGTGCTTATTCCTTTATACAAGTATATTTGATCCGTTTATATATAGTACTTATACATACATATGTACGTATAAAGCGATAATCTATTTTCACCCCAACTATGAACCAGCCTTCGTTCAATATTAATGTCATCTGATAAAAGCCAATGCCTGCAACGCTCGAGCAAGCAAAATTCCACTTAAGTTGTCAACACTCCACTGCCTACACAACCACACACAGGCAACCACACACAACACTCCACCCGACGTGGGACACGCACGCCCGCCTTTGGCACATCCATCCACACCTTAAATACCCAAATCAAAAAATAAATGGTAAACACTGGACGATCCCATTCCCCAAAGCCGCATGGCCCCGTGTCCGGGGCGACTCTATCGAAAAATGCTGATGATATGATATTTAGAATATTTTTTTCTCAGCCAGGCGGCGGCAGGCGGCCAGGGATGTTTTCCCAAAGATTGGGGTCTCCAAATTCCTGCAGAGCATGGCAAATATTTATTTAATGCTCCGGAGTGGACAGCCGATAGCCAGACATGCAAACTGGGGGGAGAGCTGGGCTATAGTAGTTGGGGTCGGCGGGGGTGGTGTTTGAGTCTTCGTCTTCCTCATTGTTTCGGGCTTGGCAACATTGTTGTTGGCACTGCTGCTTAGTTAATTTCTGGTCATCAGCTGCAGAGCGGTCTTTGTTTGGCTTTCAGACAATGGCAATGCACCTAGGAAAATATAAAATGATTTTAAACATGTCTTGCTTTAAAAATTAGTGGCGTAGACCTAAAAATAGAGAACATATGTCAAAGGTTCATAAGGATACATAAACTTAGGTGTTGAAATGAAATATTTCAATGAGTTTTTGCGTTTCAAAAAAGCATTTATTCAATTTCATTAAACTTTACATTGTTCTTAAAATGATTATTAATAAATACAATAATGAATACGTTTGATTACAACTGAATTTTTTCTCTGTGTGCTGACTAAGCTCTAAACCTTGGACGAGCTCCAAAGTGCCAGCAAACACAACAAAAGGGGCGTTTTTTTCGGAGGCGTGGACAGTCTATTGTGAAAGTGTGTCTAGTTTTAAGTGCTTCCAGCGTGTATAAATCACATTGTTGAGCATTTTTACCGATGGCACAGAGGGGCGGGACGAGGGCGCTGTGCAGGTAATGTCTCCGCATAAAAGTATGCAATAAAATACTTTTGTTGCTGCCAGACGTTTTAAGTGGATTTTGTAGACCACAAAATGGCTTAATAGGCGAGGAGGTGAGGGCACCGAAACTTTGGGTTTCATTAGCATTAACGGGCGGTCGGCTTGTCAACACGCCCACATCCAGGACTCCAGGACTCCACGACCCACGGCGCAGGGCCCACGACCAGAAACAATATTTATGTGCAGGTTAACACGGCACCGACATGTGAGGGTGCGCGTGTGTGTGCGTGTGTTTGGGTCTGTTTGCTCACAAACCTGATTACAAAACTCATAAAGTCGCCATGAAATTCAAACAATGCGTTACGTGCATCGAATGCCAAGAGCCGCACAAAGGACAAAATGAGGAGCTCACCGCCTCACTCACACTCGCAATCACGTCCGAAGGACCCATGCATAAACAACATTTCTCTTTGACCCAAGGAGTTGCGAGCTGAGAGCGGCGAGCGGAGAACTGAGAGAGGATGTGTGAAGCCCCGTTTATTACATTTTGATTATTGCAATCTCGTTTCTCAGGTCCCGAACACATCAAAGGATCTCTAGCTGATTTACTGTTGCCAAAACTCTGCGAAAGAATAACAAACGAAATGGAAAATGGTAATTGTTAAATGGATGCTGGGCCCCAGAAATCAAATCACCAGTTTGAGCAACTTTTAAAGCATTTTAACTGGCGGACAGCGCGGAATATAAATATAAATATAAATATTTATGCGAGTGGCCCGCAAAACGATTTGTCAAAAGCGGTTCTTACTTGTGGATTATGAATACTTTGCTTGAATTTAGCTGACAGCAGAAAATTATTACACAATGATTAATATTTATTTGCCCGGGCTACTGAGCACGGTTCCCGGCGGAGTCTTAGTCTCGAGTCCAGGAAAGTGGCCACAACAAGTGACAATGTGCTGAATATAAACATTTTCTTTCTGCGGCTCCTTCCCAGCCCCTTGGCTCCCTCTCCTTCTCCTTGGGAGCCGCTCAAAAGGGCATTTAATTTAGATTTATGCCCTGCACGGCATTGTGACAGGACGAAAGTAAACACAAGCCAGCGTGTCCTGCGAAAATTATGATATTTGCCATCTTCTGGGGCTGAGGCGGAGGCTGCTGCCTGTTTGCCTTGCCTGCAGCCTGATAAGTTATCGAACAATAAAATAGCCTCAGCCGCAAGTTGTGGGGCCCCAGCAAAATAAGGATATGCGCAAATAAAACGGCAATAAATCAAAACGATTGACGATCTCATGATGCGGCTGGCCCCAGCGATTAAGGCCTCACAACCACTGCCACTGCCACAGCCACAGCCAGTGCCAGTGCCGAGATTTCCCATATAAATCGACTTGGGGTCGAAAAGTGATTTTGATTGTTATTTGTTTGCCCGCCAGTCAGCCAGCCAGCCAGCCAGCAGCGTCTTAGTTAGCTGCCTGTCGACTCTCGTCTTGACAAGCAATTTATGGCGATATATCCAGGATCTATAATTTATGCCGGGCTGCACAAGAATCACTGCAGCGGAAGTGCGAATCCGTAGCCGAATCGGAATCCGAAACTGGAATTCGGTGGGGCTGCCACTGTCAATAAGGAAACTTCATTATAAATTACCCAACTGACAGTTGCAGGCAGACGCCAGAGAATATAATAATAATAACAGCCGAGTCAGCCATGGCGAAAGTTAAAAGCCAAGGAAAAACTCCTCGTCAGCCATTGTGAGCAGAGTGCAGGCTCTTACCCACTCCGGAGATTGTTTCAATCTGCTTAAGCATCGACCAAGTCGATGTCGGCGGAATCGAAAACCCTAGCTGCTGGCCATGCAATATGGCTCCAATGAAAGCGATTGTTGTGTTTAAAATTGCTGTATAATTGTGCGGAAGTTGGTCGCTGGCATTTGTTGCTCCATTCGAAGAGGGAAGCGGGAATCGGAAAAGCGGGAGTGCGGAAAATGTATAAAAAAGAAAGTGGGTGTAGCCATGAATCACATAAAAAGCAAATGTCGCATCGTTAGGTTAAAAGCTTTATGCAAATGCTCTGCTCTCCTTCTTATCATATTCTCTTTGCTGCTGCATTGAAAACTGAATGAAAATTATATTGAACACGGTTCGAAGATTGCATTGGGAGTGGTTGCTTTCTATATACACCCTATGTTATATCGGGTTACAGGGGATAAACCCAGGGGGGCGGCAGTGAATGCGCAACTAAGCTGAAGCGAATGCAATTAGGTGCAATTGTTTGAGAGGAAGTGTCTTTACCACTGAGCACTCGAACGCGCTGGGCACTTACAGTATTAACCCCTCTTATCACAATGGTTATTACTTAAACAAGAGCAAATTTTAAGCTTCTATTGAGCCAAGTGATTCGAATTAATTAGTCATGGTGGTATAACTGCATATGCTGATGCAGGTCAATAGCTGATTTGCACTGAACAAATTAAAGGGTAGAAATAATAAAATGTACATCGGAACGATTTCGTTGAGAGCTGGGACTATGCGATATAAATTTAGAATGTATATATTTTTCTAATTCGAGGTCGCAGTTGTTAGAAGACTATTTCGTTTTAATCACGAGACCTCTTTACTAAGCTTCGTTATTAGACTTTTCGGACTTTTATAAGTCCTACAGCTCCCGCAAAAAGTCTTTTTGTTCAGATATTTTCAGTGCAGATTAACCTTTGCTGCCTAAAAGCTTGGCTCCCACGCAACTGTTTGTGTGAAGTAGACTTAAATTCAATTATTGCTTAAACACATCCCGGGCTATCCAATCATAATCTGAGACAAGCAGGAGCTGATTGCCTTCGGGGCAGGGGCACAATTAAACTGCCTTGTCCGCACATTACCGCTCACGTTTTATGGCGGCCGTTTTAAAAATATTGAAAAAAGCGGCAGGCACGAAATTGAAACGCCTGCCAACGAGCACAGGCCCTGCTTTATTGGCACCCGTCCGATGTCCGTGGTGGGGTGCTGGGGCCATATCCTGCAGATGGCTGCGGTCACTGGACATTAGGAGCCGGAGGACAACCAACCGGTGCCGGTGGGCGCCCTGGGCAAGGCCAGGATCACGGCCGTCCGGATACGGGCATTGTACATGAGATGGCGTCATTAAATACACATTACCCGGCCGGCGGGCGAGGAGGCACTCCGACGATAAAGGCACAACACCGCCAAGCAACAGTCGGCCAGCGGGAGAATGGCTATTAAAAAGCAGCCCCGGCCCGAAGATAGACATGGCCAGCTACAGTGGCAGACATAACAAATTACGGCATTTCGACAGGCGGCAAGGGCTGTAACACAGTGTTGACCTTACGGCTACTTTCGAGCCGAACCAAAGTTCACCATCGAAGTTTACTAACAATAAATTGTTTATTGCCGAGTAATATATACAAATTTTTGATATTTCTTATTAGATAATAGTTAATCAATAATAATAATAATTTTAATTTATGTTGATGTATTTTTTGTATGCCTTTGGAGGTCAGAAACTTTCTATCTCGTGAGGAAGTGATTTCCGACAATATGTTGATAGGCAAAAGCAGCCGCCAAGTTAATTTAGGCAAGGCATAAAAAAACATACTGGTCATATTTAAAAACTGTAAGATGAATTAAATAATTAAATTTGAAAATTGTGAAGTCAATTGAAGCCTTGTGTATATATTAAAATCTAACACAGAACACCAATTCGTACTCAAATTAATCTATTTTTATCGATTTCATCCTATGATCCAAACGCAATCAGTACGGCTATACAAACCTCGGCTTCCTAATGTTAGCTTTCTTCCTTTGTAAATACTAAATAAATTAAAACATAAATTAAACTAAACTCCGTTAAAAATGTGTGTTATGGTAATTAATTAATCGAAAAAGGAAACGGCTTAAATATGATTACGTTTTATAAATGAAATATAAAGCATCAATAACTAACCCCTTTCATGTATTCATTTATATTATCTATATTTACTTTTTGTAATCCTTAATTGGCACCACTGGAGTAGCATCATCATGGCCTGTGGTTCGATGGTCGGTGTGCAGTTTCAATTGTGCCGGCAAACGTGACTCCAAATTGGCTGCCAGCGAATAATTCATACGAAACACTTTCGCACCGTGCGCCTTGCTAATGGCAATCGCTCCACCCCAGGCCATCAGCCGCCAACCCACACACCAGATCCCACATTCCAAGCCAACCGGGACCCACCAACCCACCGACCCACCGACCCGGCGAGCGATATGGCCCATGTAACCCCACGATTGCATTTACAGCAAATTATTTATGGCTGCGACAGACACGAACAGGAAGCGAGTAGCGCTGCCAACTCCACGTCCATCAATATTTTATGAAACCCTGTCTGCAGGACGCTCGGGGATGCGCACAGCCCTCCCAGAGTGGATGGGTTGGCCCGGTTGGAGTCCTTGGAGCGGGACAGGGGTATCTGCTTACATGGCTGCCTCCTGCCGGCTGCCAGGCTGTCGATATCCGGTTAGATGAGTATCTAAATTGCCTTTACTGTTGATGAATTAGCGCCGGCTGCCTGCCGCTGCTATCTGCGTGGCACGGGGTGTAGTGCAAGTGGCTGGCCTGCACAGCGCAGATAAGCTTCCCGGTGGGAGCAAATTTCAATTTGTTCCCAATGATTTTGCTCTCGTCAAATAGGCCGGCAATCTAGGAAGGAAAGCCAGGCGGCACGACCTTGCTTCCCAGAAGCTCGAGCGAAAGCGAAAAGGTGAGCAATCTATCAAGTGGGGAAGTCGGCAGGGCGACATATATATATTGTTTCTACAGAATTTATATATAGTTTTACAATTATCGCACAATTGCGTAGCAGTACTCGTGGAACCCTGGGGAACTTACTCAGAGAAAACACCTTTGCTTCGTTGTAAACAAAATAGCACAATACATTTAGTAGCATCTAGGTCATGTATATTTCTAATTTCATTTGATTTTTTCTTTCATAAATACAATTTAGATTTTTTAATATTAAAGTAGATGATACATATTTGTTCTTGGCTTGTATGGTTATTTCTTTGTATTATCGTACACAACTGGAAACTGGGCAAGCGAGGCCACGCCACACATATTTCCAGCGTTGCGCGCCAGCCTTAAATATCCATCTTCGCCCCAGGACGTCCCTTGAGAGTTCTTGATCAGCCAGTAGTCGCCCCTTGTCGGATCCGTTCCGAAGCCCACAACCAGCATAGAATGTGTCAGGCTAAGCCTGTCTGTCGTGCAATCCTTTATGTTCAAGATTCCGCCGCCATACTCCTCAAATTCTTGATAAAGGTGATTAATGGATATGGCAACGGGCCCAATGTTGTAGACCACTTCGGCCAACTCCTTTTCGTCGCCGAGCTTCAGAGTGAAGTATTTCAGTGCTCCTCTCTTACTGCTCTGGGAGACGTACTGACAGCTACCGGTCTCGGGTTCGTAGGGCGGATAGGACGCTAACGGTGCGATGCCATGATCCCTGGTGTAATTGAAGGCCACACTCACCCAGCCACCTAAGCATCCGTTGTTGGGTGCTGGAACGCAGTCCACCAGGTGCTTTTGGGACAGCGCGACCAGGCGACCGTTCTTTTTGGCGAGGTGCGCCTCCAGGACTCCCGAGGTGGAGAAGGCCCAGCAACTGAGGCACTCGGTGCCCTGATTGCCAACAGGGGAGATGTAGCCGTAGTGGCGCCAGTCGATGCCACCTGTTATCTCATCGTAGCGCTTGTAATTCGAGACGTCTTTAGCACTTAAATCAAAAGCGTTTTCAGCCTCGGCGGGTGGCGGCTGCGATGAGCGATAGGTGTAGAGCACTTTTTGATCGGTGTCTGAGAACTCGTTCAACTTCATGAAATAGCCAACTTGACCATTTTCATACTGGAGGTTGTGACTTCGCACCGCTTTAACCTTCTTGTCGTACAGTTCACGGTGATGTTCGTCGTCAATCACGTAATGCTTGTTGTACTTGCTCTTGTACGCAGCCCACTCAGCGTCACTGACCGCGGCGGCTCCCAAGTCCACAAGATGCAGAAGGGAAAGGACAGCAAGTAGCAGCATTGGAAGAGAACCCATTGCGAATTGGAGAGACCGAATCCGGCGACTTACAAAAGGTGACTGAAAGCCAAGACTATGAATTGTTTTATACTCTTTGCTGAAAGCTTGACGAGCTCAACAAGCTGCCGTGGCCGAACGCTAGGCAAGCTACTTATCACCCGGGGTTATCGCTGTGAACCACTACGCGGAATCCCCGTTCCACGATTCATCGACACTTGGTTCTGAGAACAATCGATACCGTCATTAAATGCTTTGCAATATTAAAGAGAAATCTAAATTGCATCATTTTAAGGGCAAGGAAATCTTTAAGACATATACAAAAAGATTAAGTTTATTCATATTTTTATTTAAATCATATTTTGAAAGAATTTCTCAAAATGTATAAGTTTTAAAGGTGTGCCAACGCAAATCCCTTAGAAAACCGGATATTGGGCAAGAGATGCCACGCCACACATATTGCCGGCGTTGCGTGCCAGTCTCAGGTATCCGTCCTCTCCCCAGTTCTTGCCAAATGAGTTCTTGATCAGCCAGTAGTCACGTCCCTCCGGATCTGTTCCGAAGCCCACCACAAGCATGGAGTGTTTGAGGTAAAACTTTCCATTTCGGCAATCTGGTATGCTTAAGATTCCTCGAGAATACTCATAAAACTCTGAGTAAAGGCTGTCAATGGATACCGTCACAGGTCCAATATTGTAGACCACTTCAGCCATCTTCTTTTCATCGGGTTCGAGGAGGACGTAGCCTCTTGGTGAGACCTGATTGTTCCTTGGGGTGTATTCACAGGTCTCATGTTGGGGTTTATACGGAGAATAGGATTCCGATGAGCTTATACCGTTATCCCTGGTGTAGTTGAGGGCGTAGCTCACCCAGCCGCCATAACAACCGCTGTTCTTATCCACACAGTCCAGAAGGTGCTTCGGGGACATTGACACTCGTTTACCGGTCTTCTTCGCCAGGTGTGCCTCCAAGAGTCCCGCGGAGGAGAAGGCCCAGCAGCTATTGCAGTTGCCCTGATGTTTGACTGAAGAGACGAAACCCGACTGACGCCAGTCGATGCCGCCTTGTATCTCATGGTAGTACTTGTAGCTGGATGGCTTCGACCCTGGCGGCAGGTTCGATTCTTCTGGAATCGAGGGAGCATTGGCATACAGTGCCATTCGATCGGTATCGGAGAATTCGTTGACCTTCATGAAATAGGCAACATTGCCCTGAGCATACTCCATGTTGTTCTTCTTGACACCTGCGACTATTGAGCTGTACATCCATCTGTGCTGAAAGTCATGCTCTGGCGCATAGTGCTTGTTAAACTGCCTCTTGTATGCAGC
Source organism: Drosophila tsacasi (assembly GCA_018904565.1). Classification (NCBI taxonomy): domain Eukaryota; kingdom Metazoa; phylum Arthropoda; class Insecta; order Diptera; family Drosophilidae; genus Drosophila; species Drosophila tsacasi. The sequence continues at coordinate 34,451 of JAEIHY010018626.1, forward strand.
CCACTCCGCCTCGCTAACCAACGCGGCTTCCATGTCCACAAGGAACAGGAGAAAGAACGCTGCAAGTGCCACCAGTCGAAGGGCACCCATTGCAAATTAAACAGGCCCGACTTCTTTAAAGCTTCTTAAAAAACCGACTAAAGTCTTTGTGGCCCAACGACGACTTTTATAACTCGAATTGATCTCAATGATCCCTGTCCTTATCAAGTTGCAGTGCTTCCAAGAACACCCATTATTCCTCCAAAAGAATTTCAAAAGAAAATTATTCAACCTATTGTTTATGAAAGGTCAATCCAAGAAATAAAACGACTGATAGCGGTTCGCATATTTTATTTTCGTGAGACTCAAGAACAAGGTCAAGTCGAAAAGACGCATAGAAAATTCTTGGTAAAATACATATGCATTATTCTGAAATTAACATGAAATAAAATTAGAATTTTAGTAAGAAAATAGAGTCATAGAGCAACATTCGCATCTCCCTTGCCTTATGATAATCGAAACACATGCCAGAGGTCCAGTGCTCTTATGAATAAATACGAATTTTAGTTTGTAGCATTTCTTATTTTTGTAACATAGAGGATTTCCATAAATCGTTTAGAAAACTGGATATTGGGCAAGAGAAGCTACGCCACACATATTGCCGGCGTTGCGGGCCAGTCTTAGGTATCCGTCCTCTCCCCAGTTCTTGCCGAAGGAGTTCTTTATCAGCCAGTAGTCACGTCCCTCCGGATCTGTTCCGAAGCCCACCACAAGCATGGAGTGT